>PVJN01017824.1:0-39952 GCA_004026805.1 Lasiurus borealis
CCCCCCCCCCCCCACCTTACTGGTTTGTCCATGCGCAGTGGTTCTCACTGTTCACGATAGTTATGCTCTAGCAAGTTGCATGGAGAGCAAATGCTGAACCACAGCTCCTAGAGGAAGCAGGAGCCCGGGTTCCTGGAGCCTCTGACAAAGGACCTTTAACACATAACTTTGCGTCACGTGTTTTTGTCTTAAGACACCTTACTTAATATGTGTTGTTAATGTATTAACACTGAACTCACAGCCAGCAGCACTGCGGCTCATGCCTGAACAATGCTTCCCTCACACACGCATTTTCCACGGGAGGCACATCACAGCTTCCTTGCACTTAGGCAGTCTTCAGTGCTACCTTTGGGGACCATTGTAAACAGCAAAATCGCCAGCAGGAAGCACAGAAATGGGAGGAAATATAGCATTAAATAGACCACGAAAAGCATCTGTGTTTACAGTAGGAGACCTGAAACAAAAAGGCAAAATGTCACCTTGTCCGACCTCACTGGGGAGCGTGTGCATTAGGCAACTCCAATATTCCACCCTCTGTGCACGTGTGCGAATGACTGCGGAATCCGTGAGCATTGATTTTTTGTGTCATGAATACATTTCAGTGAGTAGGTGAGTTTGCAAATACAAAGTCCGCGAGTAATGAGGATGGACTGTTTTTCTTTATTCGCATGAAATGGAACGTATGACTCTCCCATCGGGATCCATAAAAACCAAGATCATGTCTAATTTACATGCTCCAAATGTAACATCAACTTCCATACCTGGTATATAGAGTTAATCAATATATGTCTTTATTTATTGAAGTAAAAATGGGTAAGTAGATGGAAATATATTCATTATATACTATTAAGGAAATCAGTTACAGATCAACATGTACATGTTGGCTCAAGTTTGTCTAAGGAGACGTACATGTCTGCATTAAAATAAAAATAAAAAATAAAAACCCTAATGGAAAGTGTTCGTTATACCAAAGTGTGGAGTAGCTATATCTGAGTGGTGATTTATGCGTGCTTTGTACATTGTTTCGTGTTTTCCTGTATCTTCCAATATAAAAGTAATGAAAATATATTTCTTTCATCGTCTCTACAAAATTTCATTAGAATGTGAAACCCAGCATTATCTTTCCCGCCATGTACTCCAGGCACCCGTCTCTAATTTGCAAGCAAACATCTTGGTCAGCATCTGCATCCAGCTCACACGATGGGTTTCATAGCTCATCCCCATGACACTAGCACTCTCCCCGTGTCTTGGTGAATGTGTGGCCAGAATTAAGTGTCATGCTCTGGGGATGTTTTATGTGGCATATTACACACTGCCCACTCGCTCTGAATCCTAAACTCCCCATAATACAGAACGCTGTTGCTTTAATAGCCACATCTGACCAAGGATGCATACCCCTTCATTCTTCAATCCCTGGGTATGCCAGCCTGACACAGGGGAGATGCCCAGAGTGCTGTACTCAGAGCGCTTAAAATCCAGTGCAGTGCAAGATGGCAGGACGACCCTTTGCTACCTGGGAGAGGCCTTGAAACGTCTAAGCTGCCGTGGCCTGGATCAGAGGCTTGGGGAGTGGGTACAGCAGTCAAGTGCATGCACGACTCTAAGGCGATTAAGGATCAAACTCCTGGCTTCTTCCTTTTCAGAGATACTCCTCTGGGCTCAATTTTATTGTGTTTAGTTCACACACCATCCTATATAAAATAGTCTGAGCCGAGTTTAAATGGATTTGCTGCTTAACCTTTAAATAATAAAAAAACAAACATTCCATTTATCAGAACCCCAGCCTTCTTTGCCCCATCACCCCCACCTTTCCTCCAAGCCACCTGGTTAATCCTAGGTTCACAGCATACAGGAACCTTCCGCTGTGGCCGGGAGGGGAAAGTGGAAGAGCGTGGGCAGACAAGATTTTTCCACACTATGGCAAGATCTGGAATTTAGGGAAGTCCACTTGACTCCTGAGAGCGTCAGGGTCCCCGGGTGGAAAATGGGGGTGACTATCCAAATGAGTTTCAGACTCATGGTGAGGAGAAAGAGAGATAATATTTACAAGGAACTCTAGGAAGAGAGTTACTGAAAAGGATCTGCAAAAGCAGGTGGTGCTGGCCCCTTGGACAGGGTTGGCACTTCCCTCTCAAAATGAGTTCCCCTAACTGCAGCCTGGGATCTGCCCTGCTATCCTGACAGAGAGAAAGCTCACAATTAGGGCCCACACTCTGACACGCTTAGGAAGCATCTTTGGGTGCACCACCCAGCTCCCTTCCCTTCGCTCTCCCTAAAGACTTCTCACCCTGCCTCCACGATGTCTCTTTGTTTGAAACCTCATCATTTGCCAAAGACCAAAATCAACAAGCCTATACTGATTCATGAGTTAAGTATGAAACATGAAACTATTTTTAGAAACCAAGTAGGTAACAGTTGTTATCACTGAGTGATGCTGTATTGAGTTATTTATATTTCAGTCAGTGTATGTTTATAATTTTTCAAATTTTTGCAGTGCACACATCTATCTACACAACAGGTATGCGTTCGATTCCTATGTATTGAAGGCCTACTACATGCCAGACATGAGTGACCAGAACAGATGAGGGAGGGTGCTGTCCTCAGGAAGTACACTGTCTGATGGAAAAGGCATGCAATAAGCAAACAGGCACACAAATAATTATCTGATTACAAATTAGGATACGTTCTATCTAGGAAGAGTGCCATATGTAGTTAAAAGGAAGGTGGGGAGGAGACTAATTTAAAATAGGATGTCAAGCAAGGTTTCTCTGTCCTGTGATTTTAAAGGGACAGGTAAAGGATGGTGATGAGTTAACTGGGGAGGGATGTACGTGGGAAGAGAGTCCTAGGGAGGGGGAACAGCTTGGGCAAGAACCCCGAGGTAGGGAAAAGCTTGGCCACGGTAGTTTTGGGGAACAGAAAAAAGACTGGAATGGCTGTCCCATGTGAGCAAGGCAGAGAAGAATGCAAAAGTGGAGATTAGAGACAGACATGAATTAAGGTAGACTTGAAATACCACTTCACACCTAGAAAATTGCCCACAAATAAAAAAAAAATTATATAGTATAAAATTCCATCAAGGTTATACTGAAAGTGCTCATGTCATTATAAAATAGCATAATTATTTCACTGGAAGCAATCTGTGAAATGTTGCAAAGCCATAAGGTTACCTCTACCTTTGAATGCCACACTCCTTCAAATGCAGTCTGAGAAAATAATTCAAGCTGAAGGCTACAGGTGGAATGATGGCAACATTTTGGAAAACACCCAAATATCCAACAATACAGGAATCATTTAGTAAATTGTTGTAATTAGACCCTATGGGACTCTACGGGGCCATTAAAACAATGTTGAAAACTCCTTAATAATCTGTAAAGTACTTACTGTTGGCGTTGAATGACAGATGGGGACTATAAATGGCACATGAGACATAATTACATAATAAGAATAAGGTCAATGATTGAAATGGAATATGTGCCAGCAAAACATTAATTGGTATTCAGGATACACAGATTTTCTACTTTCAAAACTTTGCTTTGGTGTTGAGATTACTTTGTTTTTCTTAGGCCGAGGATGAAGAGGATGAGCGGGAACAACCGCCCAGCCCCCCACAGTAGCTGTAGCAGCTGCACCCCTCTCTCAGCCCTGGGCCCAGCCAGGAAGAGGGCTGGTTGGAAGCGTTACAAACTTCTAATGAATCAAGACATCGCTAGGCACGTGTATATGGCAATAGTGTGTGGCCCAGCACTCCCCGCTGGGTCCCCATAGATCCCCCAGCTTTTGTCAAAGTATCCCTCAAGATCTAAGAATGGCTGAGACCAGTTTGGCTCAGAGGATAGAGCGTCGGCTTGCAGACTGAAAGGTCCCAGGTTCGATTCCGGTTGGGGGCATGTACCTTGGTTGCGGGCACATCTCCACTGTGGGGCGTGCAGGAGGCGGCTGATCGATGTCTCTCTCTCATCGATGTTTCTGACTTTCTATCTCTCTCCCTTCCTCTCTGTAAAAAATCAATAAAATATAAAAAAGAAAAACAAAAAAGAATCTAAGAATGACTGTGAGACAAGCCAATGGTGGGTGTGACTTAGAAACCAGGACTGACTGTGGCTGCCATCATGCCTGGCCTGCACAGTCAGTTCCTTTCTGCCTCCAGGCAGGTGTGTGCTCTGTGCTCTGTGCAACTAACTCCCCCCTCCTCCCCAGGTAGCAGAACCCATGTATTCCCAAGTAGCCAGTGACAGGCAAGGCACCCTGGGATTCCTCTGGGCTCTCACCTACTTTTCCCCGAGGCTGCATATCAAGCCCCTGAAATCCTGGGTCCTCCCAGGTCTCTTTGGAGACATAGCAAGTGGCTCCTCGTTTCCCCTTGAGCCACTGCAGTGAAGACCTTGGTGTTAACTGGTGGGGAGGATCTGGGTAGGGGGAGAGAAAGAGAGTCGAGGGTGTTAACTTGCCAAAAGCTCCCATTTGCTAAGCACCTACTACGTTCTGGGCATTGTGCTGGGGATTTGCAGTTATATCGTCAGGTCGAGGAAGAGCAGGGGATTGGGCCCGACTAGTGTGGCTCCCTGGTTGAGCCCTGACCTATAAACCAGGAGGTCGCAGTTCAATTCCTAGTCTGGACACATGCCCTGTGTGCAGGCTTCACATGCCCCGTGTGCAGGCTTAATCTCCAGTAGAGAGAATACAGGAGGCAGCCTATCAATGATTCTCTCTCTTCATTAATGTTACTATCTCTCCCTCTCCTCTCTGAAGTCAAAGTCTATATATATATATATATATATATATATATATATATATATACACACACACATATATATATACATATATATATATTTTATTTTTTTATTTTTAATGAGCAGAAACTGGAATCAGACTCCATGGGGCCTAACCTCAGCCACTTCCTCAGCCTTATACTTGGAACAAAGTATGTGACCTCTCTACTCTCTAAACCACAGTAGTGATGGTGATGATGGACCACACCTTCCTCGTGGATTGCAAGCACAGCCAGTGCATTCTTAGCCATCATTAATATTAATGACCCTTGTTTCTACCCACTGAGGTAAGCAGTATAAGCCCTATTCAACGGATGAGGAAACTGCTTCAGAGAGGTTCAGCAGATTGCCCAAAGCTATTCAGCATCTTAATGACAACTGGATTCAAACCCACACTGGGCTACAGGCCAACCTCTCATTTGACTGTGCTTTGCTCCGTCTGAATGAAGTCTCATGCTTGGTTGGCAGCCCGGGCTTCTGCAAATGTGCAGCAATTCCTGTATTTTGCAGGAATGTCAATCACTCACTAAATATGATAAAAAAATAACCTCCCACATTTATACAGAGTGCTTTACACTTATAACAGTCTTTCACATTCACATTGAATTCTAAGGGGGAAACCTACTTTTAAATTGTATAAATTTTATACGGCACAGCAAAACAAAGAGAACACACTGACGGTGACCCATAACCTCATCACACACACACACTCACAAACCTATACCGTGTATGTGCTATGTGGATCTGTGCATGTAGTACACGATGCAGATAAATTAAAGAAACACTTCTGAGGGAGGGTTGTTCCCATTAAAACAAAGGCTTTGATCTCAGCATTAGCCGCCCTCCCGAGGCCCCCCTTAATGTTCACCTCAATGCAAAAGATGTGCAAAGAGGAGCCTGGACCTGAAGTTGGAAATGGGTCTAGGGAAAGGTGAACTGCTCTGGTAGTGAGAACACTTCGCAGCACCTGTGGGTGATCTGGGGGGAGGGGTGTGGGAGAGGGAGAGGGGAAAAAAAAACCTGCCCGCTGAAAGGACTTCAGGTCTGTGGAAGGATTTTGAATGGTTTGCTGGGTAGCAGTCCCTTGCCTGAGTCCCCGCAAACACCAAGAGCAGTTCCACACTGCAGAAAGCTGCCTTGTGCAGCTGTCGGGAGGGTGGTGGAGGGGTCAGTTCCACATCTGGTCCAGTTAGGACAGGGCAGAGACACAGTGAGGTCCTATAAGGCAGGCGGTGAATGGGGCCACGTGTGCTCCCCTGGGAATCTCCAGAGGTCTTGTGGCAGGATCTGGAACAGGGATTCATGTCAATACTTCATAGCTCTAGCAGATGAACTGGCCCCAGACAATAGATGGGCTGCACAGTTATATTTTGAAAAACTGGGACTTACTGGCATATGTAGTTTTAGTAAGCTTTTTTTTCTTATTATTATAGCATGAACACTGACCCATGTCATCAGTTATTCTGTAAAAACATAGTTTGCCATACTGGCATAGATTCCCACTATGGGCGTGCACAAAATGTATTTTTAACTATTCTCCCATTGGCGATGCACTTACATGATTTCCAAGTTTTTGTCCTCACAAAAAACACAGTGATGCCCTCTATGTATACAACCCTTGTTGAGCAGCTCTGATTATTTGCTAAAAAAAAAAGTTAGCAAACCGTCCTGTAACTATCTGTGCCAGTTAACTCACATGCAGAAATGCCTGCTTCATTGCTCCTTGCTAATGCTGGTTAGTAGCAATTAAACATAGATATATTTTGGTAATGTTATAGGTTAGAAATGCATTTATTTGTTTATCTGTGACAATGGACATTTTGTTTTTCACCAAATTCTTTTTTACCATTCATAGCTTGTCAACTGCATGATTATACCTTTTGCCCTTTTTGTAGCAGTGTGATAGCATTTTTATTGACTTGTTGGAGCTCTTTTGTATGTAAGATTATTTCTTTCTTCCTCAATTTTGTTACACATTTCCCCACATCCAGTTTATCCATTTGGTTTTTTTAATTGTGTGGATATAGTATAGAAGATTTTTCTTCTCCTTCTTTTTCTCCTTTGATGTAGTAAAATTTGTAAACTCTGATTCTATAGTATATTTGTTTACTTTTAATGAATTGAAAGTCCCTCCTAGTACAAGAACAACATTTTCTTTATTTTTTCTGGTTCCTGCTTTTTTCAGCTTTTAAGTTAAGTTCTTAATAGGGCCAGAACTTACATAGCATATCATGATATGTGTGCAATGGGTTCTATTTTTCCAAATTATTAACCAATTACAAATACATTATCTGTTAAGCAGGTCTCCATTCACATAAATTTTAAAAGCCTGGTCTCACTACATATTGAATGATTTTTCTGGGCTTAATTATTAAAGCGATAACAAATGTCGATGTTCACAGTGACTGCCCCCCTCCCCACCACTGCTTTTTCCAAGTGTTTTTCACCACTTTCTCCTGTACATTTTTTCACATCAATTTTCAAATCCCTTTGTCAAGTTCCAAAAAGAATCCCATTAGGCTTTTGATTGCAGTTGTATTAAACCCATAAATTAATTTGGGAAGAATTGATATCTTCCCAATATTAAATTTGCTAATCCAACAACATGATATATCTCCTCATTTATTCTGGTATTGTTTTATCATCCTCGATAAAGTTTTGTAGGTGTGTGCATTTTCATATAGATTCTGCATATTTCTGGGTTTACTCCTAAGTATTTGTATTTTAATTGCATTTGAGAATAGGATACATTTTATTATATTTTTATAGTTATTCCTGGCATATGGCTATTGATTTTTGTTTATTTGCTCTGAGTTGGACCATAATACTGAAATGTCTTAGTTTTAATAACCTTTGGTTTGTTTGTTTAGTTTATTCTCTTAAGGCTTTGAAACTACAAGAACATTTTCTGCTACAAATAAGAAAGTGCCTTTCTGTTCCTAGTTTACTAAGAATTCTTATCAGTAATGAAGGCTGAATTTTTTTTAAATTACTTTCAGCCTCTCTGGAGAGGATCAGATGGTTTTTATCATTTGACCTACTGATATGAGGCATTATACCAATAGTTTTTCTTACATTCAACATTTTTCATCAGTGTATTTCTGGAATGAAACCAACTTGGTCATGGTGCCTTATGCTTTCATAATGATGCTAGATTCTGGGGTCACATTAGAAAAAGCTTGAGTGTGTAGCTATATAATTAAGGCTCCATTCCCAGCTGAGCCACTTGGCCGGCTAGATGGTGTTGGGTAGGTCACTTAACTTGCAGTCAGTGGAGAGAATTATACCCACCCCACCTCGCTGCAGGAATTACAGGAAATACTCCAAACAAGTCCAACATGGTGGGCCTTGCATATGATAGATTCTCTAATTGCATAGCCGCTGGTTCCATTACTATAATCATCCATTTTCCTTCTGCTGTTGCCTCAAGATTTCCAAAGCTATAGTAATGATTGACCTCAAATTTTAATATAGTGTGGAGTTCTTTTAAATCCAACTAGCTTGATAAACAAACACAGTTAGCTGTTATGTCATTAACGCCTCTCTGTCGCTCATTTTTCTTTCAAATCTCAACCTTGGAAGTTAGGAGGGCCTGGGGGAGTATTTACCAGTTATGTTAATTGAGCTGTTGAACCTCACCTTCCCTGTGGTCTTAGTCCTCTAGGGAGCTTGGGGTGGCAGAAAAAAACCTTAGGAGTAGCCAAGACGTTTAATAGGGTTTAGAATTTTACCAGGACTACAAAATCGAGACGATTAAGCGGAAAATACTGCCACATCCTACACAGAGTAGCTAAGGCACTTCCAGATGTCCCTTCCAGAGAGTGCTGAGCGGGGCCAACTGGACCCTCACTCTTGACTCCAACACCACACTCAGCCCGTACAATGAGGAGACTGTGTGGGCTGCCATTCTAAGGCTGTGTATTGTAGGTATAAGGGGAAACAGCTTTATCTTTTCTCCTACCCTTTCCTAAGCCAAGTGGTGGTGCTTCGGGAACCACTTACAGACACTGTGAGTGCAGTGAGGGAGCCGGTCTGCAAGGAGAGCAGTGACGTCCCATGCCCTAGCAGAGGCCTGCTCATCTGCAGATACGTTTTGGCTCACACAGCAGTTCCAAACCGAATGCGGTCAGAGCAGGCTTTCCCCTCCTTCATCCCTCATCTCTCCTCCAGGGCCTCCCCGCCCCCAGAGGAAGGGGAGAGGCATCACAGAAGCTGGGGGGTGGGGGTGGGGGGACGATGCATGAAAGGACCTTAACCCAAATCTACATCTTTTTTTAGTAAGTGGTGGTCATAGTCCATCTTCAGTGGCTGCCTTCGGATGGGCTCACCTGCACCCACTCTAGAAACAATGTCCCTTGAGCATGGCATGGCCTTCATGGGAGACCTGTCCCTCCTTCCCTAGTTTTTCACAACGTTGTGGATTTCTCCATTCATCTTTAGACGTTGCTTTGATGTTGAGTGGGATGGTGATTCCACTTCTATTGGCTAATTCTGATGTATTTCTTTTAAGATTTGAGGATCATCTCACCAGGATTATGGCAGGACAGTTAGATGTCTGTTCTCATGGCATCACCCTTCCCAGAAAGAAGTTGTGCTTACTTCTAATTCAGAGCCCTAAGAGTTAATCCAGGTTATGCTCCCCGCCTCCACACACATTGTACAGTGAGGTGGAGGAGGAGAGGGAGGCCTTCCAAGGCTACTTATATGGCTTTTTCTACTTTTTAGAGCCTCAATTATTCTTTCCCTCCTTCTACGTCTCCACTCTGCCCTAGTTAGTTAGGGCAAGTTAGACTGGAAACTCAGTGCCCACATGAAGATGCTCATTGCAGAGGCTTAGGACTCACTTCTACCCCGTTTGCAAGGCTCACTAACCTTGACCTCCAGTAAGAAAGAGACTCCTGGAAAACATGCCTCTCTCTTACTTGGGACTAGAGACAGAATCAGAAAAAGGACCAATCCCTTTCCTCCCATTTTAAGGGAAGCCCCTTAACGAATTTTATTTTAAGGTTCCATCGCAGCCACCTCTAAGGCTGAGTCCGCAACACCTGCACGACCACACATTCCCCATCTCCGCTGCAGCAACCAGAGCTTCTGCACTAACACACCAATGTCTGAGAAAATGCAACAGCAACTCTAGAAATCCTTCATAACAGGGTTCCTCATGCCACAGTGAGGAAGATCAGTTTAGGTTCTCACACCCTCTCTGCACACCTGAGGTTTATTTCTAAATAAAGTTCGTTAAGGGGCTTCTATATGCTGGGTTCTTGGATAGACATATAACTTATCTTACTAAAGCTTCACAAAAAAAAATGGTGTATTGCACTACCCCATAAATTGGGGGGAAAAAAGGAACTGAGGTACAGACCAGCAACCTATTATCCAGCTAGCAAATTGCAGCTTAAAATAAAAACAAGATTCTTTTTGGTTCTAATGCCCCTATTTTTTTCTTCACTAAATTCTAATGACCTACTCTCACATCTCGGGATAAAAGAGGGTGGTAGACACATACCACTTCAAGTAGAAACCCATAAATATGTAAATAGCACACAATGTGCAATCAACCCGCAGGTGGAAAGAATGGGAGAGAACCCTCCAAATCAGCAGCATCTGTCCTGTTTCTGGCTGTACCCAGTCCCTCTTCCTGTGGAAAGCCTGAATGCTGTGAGCTCCCAGGCACTGGGCCTGAGGTTCCCATGTCTCAAGCAATCCTGGGGGATGTATGATCACTTGACTTGCGGGATTGTTGCTTGGTAACTCCATCACTCTGATGAAAAGGATGCTGCCCACATCCTGGCTCAAGCAGGACTCTGGGGGATAAAGGGGAGAACTTTCCGGAGATTGCACCACTTTAGGTGGCTAAAGACCTGTTTTAGAGATGAGGAGGAATAAGTCCCCTGAGAACAGAACCAGGATCCATACGTGGGTGTTGCATGGAGACAGATTTAGGTTATAGTGAGGGAGAGTCTCTCTGCCTGATGCTGGGTGATCGTTTAAGACATCAACAATCAAGTGCCCAGGCCGTTCAAAGTGGTACCTGCAGAAGAGACGCAGAGACAAGCTGGACCAATGTGTGTCTGCACCTCTTACTTCACCTGCCTTCTCTACTTACTGAGCTTGGTCCCCATTCTCAATGCCATTGCCCTTGGTGCTCCTTGTGGGCTCCACACAGTTGATAATTCTGATCCTAAGTTTTCCTCCCATCTACCTCTGCTGCTCCAACTCTTTTATCCTTGATGGAGAGTCTCTGTTCCTACAAAGGACCCCGTTTAGAAGTGCATGATAACCAGGCTGACACTGGGTAGAGAATACTAGTAACCACCCTGATCCCAGTAGTGAGATCGTCTGCCATGGGAGAGTGTGAACTTCGCATCAGAGGCAGCTTTCAAGGTGAGGCTGTGTGGGTACCAAACAGGCTTCCTAGGCCCAACTGATATCACTGGATGTGTGCTGTGGGGCTGTGCTAGAGGAAGCCACCCACTGCTCTAGGCAAGAAAACCTCCGAGAGTCCATGCGACAATATACTCCTCATGTTTGGAAGTGGGGTTTCCCACTGGAGGATGAAGAACAACAAATGCATATGCTCACCCTTCCAGATGCCAGTCAGCCCAGAGAAATGGACAAGTAAGACTTCCTGCATCGATATGATGATTCATAATCATAATATGCGTAACAGCAGCAGCAACAAATAATGATGATTGGTTTCATTATAAGCATCTAAAGAGCATTTTGAGCTTTCCAAAGCACTTTGATGTACATTATCACATTTTGCTCCCCAGGCCTGTATCTCAGGAAGGATGGCGAATGATTAAATGGAGCAAAAGGAGCAAAATGATGAATGAAAAAAGTAAATGAATGGGGCATCTCAAGAGAAGAGCATGAAGAAAGAGAATTAAATTGCTTTCATCGGTGGTGCTAAGAAGCCCCTTTGATTTTAAAATCCAGGTGCAATCAGGTGGTTCTCACGACAGAGGGAGAGGTAAGCTGCTGGTCCCCCCCTGAGCTCCAGGTTTACATACAGCTGTGCGTCTTCACTTCACACACAGGGTATGCAAACCTAAACTCACTGCCTTTCCCCTAGACCAGTGGTCGGCAAACTCATATTTGTATCAACAGTGCAACAACTGAAATTTCTTTTGAGAGCCAAATTTTTTAAATTGAAACTTCTTCTAACGCCAGTTCCTCAAAATAGACTCGCCCAGGCCGTGGTATTTTGTGGAAGAGCCATACTCAAAGGGCCAAAGAGCCGCATGTAGCTCGCGAGCCGCACTTTGCCGACCACTGCCCTTTTGTGTTTTCCACCTCAGAAAATGGATCCACCACTCACCTCTCAGTCATCCCAACCAGAAGCCTGGGATGTCATCTTCGGCCCTCTTCTCCCATCCCCCCATTCTCAGGTCCCAGCTGACAGACAGTCTGTCCAGGCTCCAACGTAAATTGGCTAAAAGTCTTGCTCTGAACTCTAGACTATTGGTCTGGGATGCTGCCCTGTAGCCAAACTGTTATTGGTGATATCTACCCTTAAGGGTTGGGCCTTGCCAGTGCCCTGATGGTTTACCTGCTCAGTGCCCTGTCAGACCTGGTAGAACCATAATACACCCCCATCTGCCCCTGCTGACTGGGCCCTCTAGTACCTTACTGAGCTATATGTGAACTTGAACATTTAGCTAGGACCCTCTGCCTACTTTGAGCATGTCCTTCCTAGGCCAGCCTCTGCCCCCAGTGCCTAGCACAGAGTTTGGCACATGAAGTGACTCAGTAAATGTCTGGTGAAAAGGCTCCTGTTACAGGGCATGGCAGCCATCCATTCTCAGCTGGTCTCCATAGTGACCAGTCTCCCCAGCACCCAATCCCACACTCAAGTGGACACTCACAGAGGAAGCTCCGTCGGTCCACATACCGGGGAGTTCCTCAGGTCGAGAGATTTAGCTCTAAGCTCTGAGTTGACTTGTAACCTTGGTTTGATCACTCTGAGTCTAAGTTTTCCTCCTATCTACCTCTCAGTGATGTCTCAAGCATTATAATGGGCATTCTGAAAGTGGCGTGTTGGTGTGTCACAGTCTGTCAGTAGTTCTTCAATGTGGGTGTGTATCAGCATCACCCAGAGGGCTCCTGAAAGCATAGATCTCTGGGCCCCAATCTAAGAATTTCTGAATCATTAGGTCAGAAGGGCGGGGCCTGAGAATGTGCCTTTCTAACATGCTCCCAGGGGTGCCCATGCAGGGGTCTGGGGACCACACTTTGAAAACCACGGCTCCAGATCATTCTAAGAGCAGGGCTCTTTCCACACCAGCCCTGTTTTCCTCCATGAAGTTTAGTATTTCAATAATTGACTTTATGCTTATGTTTTACCCTTTATGCTGTTTTGCTGGAATCTAAACCCAGCCTGTAAATTCCTCTGGGCAGAAATTATACCTTCCACTCTCCACACTCTCTCATTTTCTATTTTGTAAAACAATGAGTATGTTTCCAGTGCTATTAATAATGAATAGGGAAGGGTAGGAGGACTCAGAATACCAACCCATAAATGAATATCAACCTTGGAATTCTCTTAGAAATTAATTATGAGGCAAAGAACATTCTACCATCAGTGGAACTGTGGGAAAGATTATCACATTTTAGAAAATGTGGGTTATTGAAGATTTTAGTCATAACTTAAACAACATTTCTTTAAATATAAAGCTATAAACAGCATTTCAACTCAGAATTTTTATAGTGATAGTCAGACAATTGTGTTTTCAACGTGCAAAATCCATTACACGGTCATGGCAACAATTTTCAATAGATTGTAAATTTTTATTGAGATTATCATCTTGCAATTGAATTTCAACTGTATTATATGATCATCAGCAATAAGTCCATGGGGGCTCCTAACAGTACTTTGAATATCATTTATAAAGATCGAAAACCTTGGAAACCCTTAGATTTACCCTGTGGAAAGAGGAAAGTCTGGTTGGCAGAATAGAATCAATTATTCTTATGGATGGATATTGAATTGTAAAGATGAGATAAGGTATTACCTGATTTAATAACATATCCCATGTCCTTTTAAAGTAGTAAGTTTCATAATCAGGTTTCAATGAGGAATTTTACCAAAGGCCTAGTTTTGAAAATAATCAAGAAGACGGCATTTCCATTCATCACAGTGGCTCAATAACTTTCAAAGGAATATTCCCAAGCACTGGAGATATTAACTCTGGGGTACATAGTGCCAAGATACACGACTGAGATACTTTAGAACGGTCCTAGTCAATTCCTCTGGAACTCTTATCTTGACAATGTGGATGTGTTCCATCATGACTGACATATCAGGAAACAATGTGAGCAAACCGCAAATCTCACATTTGTCTGCAGACACATGAGTGAAGCGGAAAACGGTACCCAACCGAACTGAACCACATAGGAATACACACTGAGCACCCACCTGCAGCATCTCCCTGCTCCCTCAGCTCGCGCCCGGTGTGAGGAGTCACATCCAGCCACACCCGGTGTATCACGCGCCATCGCTTTCCAGCGCCCTCCTCACCATTTCACCTTGCCTTCAGGCTGCAACCTTTCTGATGCCCACTTCCACCAGCAAAGGTCAGGGCTTCCCAAGCTAACCCAGCACATGTGCTACAGTTTTTAGGCATATCTTGGCCATTAACGTGTATAAAATTGTGCCACCAGTTCTACTAGGTTTTTTGCTCTTTTTTTAAGGTGACCCTGATGAAGTACGTGTGTCATGCCTCACCAGCCCATTTACTTTTATTGCATGGCTTTGCAGAGTGCCATGCTTTCTAAGAACATGCATGTCACACTGTAGCAGAAGGGACTGTGTTTTACTTGGCTTTCTGTCCCATGGTGGGCACTGTGCTGGCAGGCCTTTCTCTCCCCACCCCCCGAAGCCGTCACAACGTCTTTTCCCTTAGAAGCCAGCAGCCCGTGCCATGGCCTCCCTGACCCCCACTGACACACCCCCAGCTGTTTGTACCTCACAGATGGCACACACCCTCTCTGCTTATTCACCCTGCTGCAACCAATGAGTCAGGTGCATATCTTGACTGCCACTGGCCAATTCTATAACTTGGAACACAGTGTGTAAAACACCGAGACTCCATTCATTCAGGTATGTATGAGGTAAAAATACTTATATGAATGGTTAGAGGGGGAAATGAGATAATGTAGATAATATCATTTGCCAAAAAAGTGAACACTGAGTTCTTTTAATTTCTTGAGTTGCACTCAGAACTGGGACATCTCAGGGATCTCGATAGAGACATAATCTCAGCCAACACCCCTTATTAGAAATAGCATATGGGCCAGAGCCCTCAGGGACACAGATGGATCCAACCAGTCCTCCCGCAAGACACGGTCCCAGCCAGCAAACTGGTAAGCAGCATGCAGGAACCTCAAGGGAAATGAGGGAGCCAAGGACCCCTGGGAACATGGAGTCAGGGACCCTCAGGTGAATGGTCAAAATCAAGAACTCGTCAGAGTCAGAGGCCCAGACCAGGGGCCTCCAGGGCCACAGCTTCCATCAGAAATACACCAGGAACTGGAAGCACTCAGAGACCAAGTCCAAATGCGACCTTCAGGGCCCACAGTCAGAGCCCGGAGCCCTCAGACACACGACTACAGGAGGCCTCAGACAGTGTCAGCAGGGAAGCCCTTGGTGAGCTCAAACCAGATACCCACCGGCCACCCTGTCAGAACCGGACCCGCTAGAGTCTGTCAGAGCCAGGAGGTCTGCACAGATGTCACCAAAGCCCGGAGGTCCTCTAAGGCCACACCAACACCCTGACTGTTTTTCTCCCCAACAGCACGCACGCTCACACGGAGGAGTTTAGGCATGATGGTCACGGAGGAAGATCACGCACGGCATCTGCACAGCCCCCCAGAACGAAGCCAGGATGGAGGTTCTTACCTGCACACTTGGTCCTGGTGGTGAGGGGAGGCCCCGGGGGCCCTGTGCCCCCCTCTCCCGGTCTTGTGAGTAGAACCCGGATCTCATACTCCACATCCGGGTCCAGATGCCACAGCTTATAGTTGGGCGAGTCCACGATGTGGGTCTCGGCCCAGGTGCCCGTGGTGGTGCGGTACTCCACCTCCTTCAGGATGATGGGGCCGTCCCCGATGATGGAGTTGGCGTTCGGCTTGATCCACAGGTACGTGGCCCCCACAGCCAGCAGCTCTGGGGGGGCGATGGGTGTGGGAGGCTCTGAAAGACAAACGGTCAGGAAAGGACGTTAAGACTCTCATGGTTACAGAACAAAACCCACGCACGGGAGGGACAGGATTCCAGACAGAGCCTTAAAACAGCCCAAATACCTCCTTAACCCCATTCATGTCTGACTGTGATTTTCATGCTTTTGTATGGAAGTACCGGAATCAGTATTTCTTCACCAACCACATGTCATACCTCCCCTAGCTCTTTTTTTTTTAAATAAATATTTTATTGATTTTTTACAGAGAGGAAGGGAGAGGGATAGTTAGAAACATCAATGAGAGAGAGACATCGATCAGCTGCCTCCTGCACGCCCCCCATGGGGGATGTGCCCGCAACCAAGGTACATGCCCTTGACCGGAATCGAACCTGGGACCTTTCAGTCCGCAGGCCAACACTTTATCCACTGAGCCAAACCGGTCTCGGCTCCCCTAGCTCTTTTATTTAAGGAAGAAAAGGGAGAGGGCGCTTGTGAGGGAAGGGTCTTTGCAGAACACGGCAAAGCTGTCTGGGTCAATATTCCGCTTTCAATCCTCAAATGAGAACCTGCCTGTCCTGAAGCAGAGTTTGGTTCAAAACCCAGGGCTGCCCGCGGTTGGCACACGTGGCTTTTACAGGCACAGAGATTCCTAGTGGAAGTTCTTGCTGAGAGTTACTTGAGCATTAGTAGCGAAAGGATGACGGCACAGTAAGCATCCAGCTTCTCCCTCAATCCCCGCGATTCCTCTAGCAGGAACAGTGCCACTGGCCCCAGCGGCCCCAGTGGGAATCAAGGGTCGGGGGAAAAGTCATGCCAAGTTGTACTGTATTTGCGACCTGTTGCCACTGTATGTATCTTCAGCGAAGGAGACCAGGCTTTCAACATGCCTCTGTGGTGGACCAGCACCGGCCAAGCTGCAGAAATCAACGTTTAGTTTGTACTTCTCATCAGCCAAGAAACCTCACTGGCATGACTTTGCACAGCTCTGGAGACACTGCACCTCTGTTTTGATGGGGAGGAAAAAACTTAGAACTCAAGTGGCCAGGTCACCGGACCAAGATCATGGAGCATAAGGCAGGATGGAACCCACAACCGCAGGCCTTCTGAGACCAGCTCTCCCCTTGGGAGGCTGTTTGCCTCTTGATGCCCATTTTGTAAAAATCAAAGGGGATATATATTTTTTATTTGTTGGAAAAAATAGCCGTGAAACAACAATAAAGAAAGTAAGAAGCAAGAGAAAATGTGTTTCCTTCCCTACCACCCAACATAATAGCCTTTTTTTATTTCTCTATGTTCCATTCCAGTTCCTATTCATATACGTACACTTTTTTTTAATATATTTTATTGATTTTCTTTTTTACAGAGAGGAAGGGAGAGAGATAGAAAGTCAGAAACATCGATGAGAGAGAGACATCGATCAGCCGCCTCCTGCACATCCCACTGTGGAGATGTGCCTGCAAGCAAGGTACATGCCCCCAACCGGAATCGAACCTGGGACCTTTCAGTCCGCAAGCTGACGCTCAATTCACTGAGCCAAACCGGTCTCGGCTACACACACTTTTTTTCATGTGGTTCCAGTAACCCATAGATACAATGTACATTTGTTTTTCCTTCAACTTATTATACCCTAAGGGCTTTGCATATAGACTACCTAGATTTTACCAGCCTTGCCTTTAATAACCCATCAGGTGATCACACTCACTGGTCTCCATTTGTTGGACACATGAATTGCTCTAAGTTTTGCTATGGTAACTGATGCTTTAATGTGGGACTCTAGTCCTGTGTGTCTCATGTTTTCTTAGGACCAACTTCCAGGAATGGGATTATCTGTAAAGGGGTATTGAGCAAGTTAATGAGCAGATTTAGGAAGTGGAGGGCAGGGAAGGCACTTGGGAGTGGAGTACAATATTCAAGACCTTTAGGAGAACCTCTGGGTTATTCAGGTGACTGAGGCAGGTATGAGCTCCAGTTTGGAACTCAGGTGAGTGCTAATGGATAGATAAAACTCATTCCGTGTTTTCTTTCTAATTAATTACCTAACAACAAAGATTCTCTGCAAACAAAATAATTGCTGTGAGACAGGGTTAGACAATATTTTCTCAGAGTGGCTCAGAGCAAATCTTCAGGGACAGCTTCAGATTGCCTCTATTATAGCCTGCCATTTGGTCAGAGAAGGAAATTAAGCAGATTAGTCAAGCTAGATGCTTTCCTTCACAAAGCCATGGAGGTTATTACTCAAGGCCTTGTTATCTCAAAGGTGTTTGCAAATTGATTTTTGGATAATCTGTTCCAGGTAGAGAAGTTAAGTTGGCAGAAAGATAATTTCTGGGCTCATCCTTTGTGCATTTTAAATATATGGACCCTTTGATGGCCATGATCGACTCTCCGGGGTTTCTATCCATCTCCAATGCGACCTCAGGGGTGATATCTGCAGCTCGGCGAAAACCCAGCCCCACCCCTACATCGAATTACTCACTGACGGGCCCTGGGCAGAACTCAGAGCAGCCGACTTCAGTGCTTCGGGGCTGGCACAAGGGGCCACATTAAACACTCTTCCATCACCTGCCACTGTGGTTTGTGCTCTCCAGTTTCAAAATCAGCAGTAAATCGCTGACCACCAGAAAGAAAATAAAGTATTAATCTTCCCAAATGTTGAGTCTCTTTTCACATATTTCTGATGGTCGGTGCAAGCACAGTTGCAAACATTCCCTCGAGTATATAAATGTCTCCATCTCCAATGACTTACTGGCTCACACGTCCCTGCGCAGACGGGCCAATGCAGCCATCTCTCCCCCTGTCCTCTCAAGAAGACATCGCGGTGTTTCCTGTCCCTGGCACCAAAAAGCAGTCAGACTATTGTGCTGTCTATTCCTTCTCTTGGAATTCACTGATTATGATTGGCATTCTTTAGAAGTGACATGTACAGGTACTAGTGGCTCCAAGAGACAGAAGCTGGGATAAGACACACAATAAATTGTTTGGTAAACACCGCCTTTTTACAAATTGCACAGGAAGATCATGCCGATTGTGTCAGTCAGCTCCTCTCTCTGTCTGTGATGAACTGTTCAACCAGGCAGTGCAAGAAGCCTAGGAAGCCAGCTAATCCATCCACCGAGAGTCAGAAAGGAAACTGAGGCCCAGAGAGGGCTGGGCCTGTAAAGCTGGAAGAAGCCGGGGTGGGGTATCACAACTCGGGGCTCAGGAAGCATCCCTGCTCTACCCCTTCTACTCTTGAACTTGAGAGAGATACTTCAGCAATTAACTGGAAGGATCATTAAAGGAACCTGACACCAGTACTTTGGAATTTATGGGGTGCATGGGGCCTTGTGAAAATACAGTAAAAAATCCCAGGCTCCAATCCCAGGAAAATGCACACATGCACAATACCTAGAGTTTGCACACCATTTCCGGAACCCACGAACCCTCGTGAAGCCCACATACAAAGCCCTGAAGAGTCTATGTTGAGAATAAAGGAAGACAGACCACGTGCCCATAACAGCTTACACGTCTCTGGGACCCCACAGCCACCCTTTGCTGTAAGAACTAGAGGTTGGGAGTCTAATTATGTCAGAGAATAGAACTTGATGGAGAGGTGACAGATCTAGTACCTACAAGCTCTCAGCTTCCCAAATATTTGGGTGAAGATGAACATGCAAAGATTTCCACAGGACAAACTCAAGTAAACATCTAGCTTTCCATGACCATGGTCCACCAAATACATTCATAGATTTAATATTTGGTCTAAAATATTTAAAGGATGAAGACAATCCCCTGCCCAGGAAATGTTATGTCCTAAGTAAAAATCATCTGCAGAGGATATCTGAGCAGCTTCAGTGGATTAAACAACAGACATTTCTGGAGGCTGGGGAGTCCAAGATCAAGGTGATTGCCAATTCAGTTTGTGGCAAGAACCCTCTTCTGGGTTTACAGACTGTAGTCTTCTTGCTGTGTCCTCACACAGTGGGAAGTAAGAGGTCTCTCGTGTCTTCCTCTTCTCATAATAGCACTAATCACATAACAGGGGCTCTACCCAACTCCTTGACCACATCTAAACCTCATCACCTTTCTAAGGCATCCCTTCCTAGTATAATCACATGAGAGGTTAGAACATCAACAGATAAATTGAGGGGGCACAAACATTAGACCCTTAGCAGAGGGCGTGTTCTTAAATCCACTTCTCTCTTCACAAGGACTTTGTCTAATGGCTGTAGACTTGAGATGAACAATCTCACAGAGAGAAATTCCCTCTGTAAGAATTCCTACCCAATACATGCCCTGTGCTTCTTATGGGCCAGAGTGCTGAATGCGGAATTTAGTGGTGAAAAGAAATAAAGGTGGAAAGAAATAGAGGAGTCAGAGGGTAGGGCAGCCAATGAGAACAGCAATTACAATAAAATGCAATGAGGGTTATGATGGGAGTGACAGAGGTAATTATGAGTCCTGTGAAGGGACCCCGTTTGGTCTAGAGGTTAGGAAAGCTCTTATAGAGGGAGCTTCAGTGTGATCTGTGGGCCCCCAAATTCAAGTTTGTGGGCAAAGAGATTGTCCAGAGAATCCTGTAGTTCTGATTTGAAGGGGGAAGTATACACAGGACTGGAATAGAATACAATGAAAACGATGTGTTCTGAACACTGGTTCATTCATTCATTCATTATACACACATTGGGCACCTGCTATACATACATCATGCTCTGTCCTGGGCATTGAGGGTACAACAGTGAACAAAAAAAGACACAGGAACCCACATGCTAGCTTCCACTCAATGTCTGAAAGACAGAGATGTCAGGAGAGAAACAGTTGATTCAGAAGCTGTGGAGTGCTTATGATTCAACCACTTGAAGCATATGCATACAACACAATACTACTCAGAAAAGAAAAAGGAACACACTGAAGAGACACCAGATGGATGGATTTCAAAAGAAATTGATGTCCCGTAAAACAAGAAAAGGGAAGGATGCGTGATGATCCCATTCATAGGAAAAGTTCAAGAACAGACAAGTTGATCTATGGAAATAAGTGTCAGAATCACAGTTACTTATGGGAGCAGGTGATGAGCAAGATGATCCATGGAGAACTCTCTGGGGTACTGTAATATACTACATATTGATTTCGGTGATCAAATATTACTAATAATCAGAACAGCATTGCCTCTGGTGGGGTGACTGCCTGGAAAGGGGGCATGAGAAAGGTTTCTGAGATGGTAAAAATTTCTGCCTCTTGATTAGAGTTGTGTAAGACCCATCCAACGGTATACTTAAAATACAGGTATTTTGTTGTGTGTAAACGATACCTAGAAGACAGACATACCTAGAAACAAACAAAAATATGGCTTGTGTGTGACCCAGCAGGTGGGAAATGTGCCACTATATTTTACTTGGAACTGAGCCATCCAATATTGGGGGAATGAATTTCAAATCCTCTAGACCAGTGGTCGGGAAACTCATTAGTCAACAGAGCCAAATATCAACAGTACAAAGATTGAAATTTCTTTTGAGAGCCACATTTTTTAAACTTAAACTTCTTCTAGCACCACTTCTTCAAAATAGACTCACCCAGGCCATGGTAATTTGTGGAAGAACCACACTCAAGGGGCCAAAGAGCTGCATGTGGCTCGTGAGCCACAATTTGCCGACCACTGCTCTAGCATACTTCTCAACTGTGCAAAGCCAAGAATAACTGTATGATATCCGATGGCACCCGACGCTCACAAAATCTGGAAGCAAATAAGAAGGAGGAAGTCTGGCCTCCAGAGGACCGAGACCTAAGAGGGGAGATGGTATTGGTCCCCACCAGCCACGCATCAAAGCACAAGGACAGGACTCCCTGAGTCCTCCCTGAGGCCCAGGCAGCAGCCCCCCTGGCCTGCTAAGGCTCTCCTTCAGGCATGGAGGTGGTGAGGTGACCCATTAATGTAATTCTGCTTTGTCCTCGGGCAGCAATCTCCAGACCAATTCTGTCTTCCTTTTCCCTGCTGTGAGCTCTTGTAACAGTTTGACTCTCCAGAAACTCCTACAGAGAGCAAAAATGCTTCAAATAGCCAGAGAACGAGTATGGTGCTTACGCACTATCCACCCCAGACAGAAAGCAAACATTTTTGAGAAAAACTGAATGTTTCTAAAATGAGAAGTGAGCCTTGACATAGTTAAGGTGACTGTAACCTGGCCTCCGACATCGTCCACCAGCCTCCTGGCCAACCTGGCACCTTCCTCACTGCACTGCTCTTTACTAAACCCCAGGGTGTGTGGGAACGCCTTGCCCCATGTGCCAGCATACACACATGCCCATACACTGTTTCACTTTCCCACTCTCAGACTTCTGCACACGCTGTGTCTCTCAATGGGGATGTCTTTCCTTTCACTTTAATCAAACTATGCTTTTTTGCTTTTTTTCCCATTTCTGCTTCCCGACTACTCAGTTGTGTGGTCTGCAGGTCTCAGCACAGAGTAGATGTTCAAAAGTGTCATGCTGATTAGATATTCTACTGATTGGCTTGCATCACACTTCCATAAAATTATAAAATGAAGATCAAAAAAGCAGAAAGGAAACTGGCTTGGAGCTGTGGGCCCAGTCTTTTTTTTTTTTTTTTTCCCTGGTTTTACCATGAGCCAGCTGGACAGAACACTCAATCTCTGCGGGTCTCAATCTTTTCATCTTTAGAATCAGAGACTGTTTTAGAATTCTAATCAGAAAGGTCTGTGAATTTTCTGCCAGAGACCATAAGGGTTCTGTGACCAAGTTCACTGACTCCACCCTGACTGCGAGTCATCAGCCGCAGACCCCTTTCTCTTCCTTCCCCGGCCTGAGCCCACCAGGCTCTTGAGCAGAAGATACAGTAAGTAGATATATCATTCCTTAGGATGCATGGAGGATTGATTCCAGGATCCCCATGGACACCAAAACCTCATGGATAAAATGGTGCAGTATGTGTATATCACCTCTTCATATCCTCCCGGATACTTTTTAAATCATCTCTAGATTATTTTCATACCTAATATGATGTGAATACTACATATATATTTGTTATATTCTATTGTTTATGAAATAATGACAAGAAAAAGCCTGTACATAGTCAGTACAAATGTAACCACTATAGGCCTAACTAAATAATACATGTCAGCAACCATGTCACTTTTTTTGGTTGATTGATTGGTTGAATTCACAGATGTGGAACCCGAGAATACCGAATCCACTGGTAGGTGCCTACTTTGTGAACTAGCCTAACATGGTTAATGTTCAATAATTACTTGAGGTTTTATATAAATGGGTAGAAAGATATTTGATAAGTTTTCCCAAAATAAGGTGTTAGGGGTAGCAATAAAGAAATGAACAAAAGCAAGAAGGATAATGTTACAGAGACTAGCAAATGGACATCCAAGCTAAGAATCAGAAGTGTTTGGGGAGGACAGTGCAAACAAATGGAATGGAATGATTAGCACAGACCAAGGTAAAAAATGTCCTTAAAATAAACAAAGTTTGCCGACTCTGAGGAGCACGGTGCGTTCCAGACAAAATCGGTGACGAGACTCAAACTAAAGCCCACCCTGGCAATATTTTGAAATACAAGACTAAAGAAAAACTCCCACAAGCATTTAGACAAAAAAAAAAAAAAAAAAAAAAAAAAAAAAAAAAAAAAAAAAAAAAAAAAAAGATCTCCATCAAAACAACAAGACTGAAAAGTCAGTTCTCCAACTGCATCACTGCGATCAGAAACACTGGGACGGGACGGGATGGTGGAGATGAAAATTGCAATGATACAAATGACAACAGTGGCAGCTATTAAACACTGGAGATTTTTCTGTACCTGTCACTGTTCTTATGCCTTAACATATTAACTCATTTCATCTTCACAGCAACTCCAGCGCTAACTAGCATCGTGATTCCCATTTTTCTGAAAATGGATTAAATAAATTGCCCAGGGTCAAACAATTAGTAACTCAAAGAGCCAGGACTGGGGTCCACGCAGCCTTTCTGGGGATCTGCACTCCCTCCTGACCGCAATGGTATATAGCACACACACAAGGTGTGTGAACAGGGTGTTGACTGTCCCCAGATTATTACAGCCACTAAGTTGTGGTTCATTTATTCTTCATCTCATACCACGAGGTAAGTACTATTACAGTATCCATTTTACAGAGGCGGAAACTAAAGGAATATGCTAGTTATTTGCTTCCAGGTCTATAGGTTTAATATGGATCTGGGGCTGGAACTTCGGGGCTCCTTTTGCCAGCTTTGGTTCAGTCCTACCGATGGGAGGCTGTGCTGGAGACTAGAGGCTTGGAGAGGAAAGAAGATACTGGGAGAGGGAAGATACAGGTCCTTTCCGCATCCCTCCAGCAGCGGACACAGCTATGCTCGCGGCTTTAGTTTCTCCTGGCCCTCCCAGCGCCCTCAGCACAGCATCTGTGCAGAAACCAGGCCAGGGCCCTACAGATGCAGTACCATGTGTGGGGCCTCCTGCTACACAGGTCCCACGCATGGTCATTTTGTCAGCCCTCACCTACTCCCAGGTGTGGTAGATGCTTCCTGCAACTCCTGCTGCTTTAGTGCCTACGTTTGCTCTGGCCACCTGCCAACATGTGTATAATTCCCCTCAACAAAATCTCTCTGTTTGAAATAGTCAGTATGCTTTGGGGTTTCCTTCCCGGATGCTGACTGGCACAGGAAGATGCTATAAGAGTCTTCATTTTGCACTGAGAGGAAGCGGAGGCACGGAAGTTAAGGAACTAGCCCAAGGCCATGCAGCTAGGACATGCTGACGCAGGGACACTGGCAGTTTTGCTCTAGTCTGTGGTTTGAAGGATTTTAAGGAGAATGTCCCAACATTCTCAACAGTCCCGTCAGCGAGACTGAGGCAGGCAATTGGGAGCCCGAGAGATAGGGCCTCCTGTTCCACACAAGTTCTGAGGGCCAGTTCTATGTTCTGAGGACAGAGAGTCAAAGTCAGTAATTGTCTCAACCCTGGAGGAACCTAGGAGACGAAGCAGTGAAACCAATGTGGAAAGAAATCATCTTCAGATTAAAAAGAGCTGGACTGTGGCAGAACCAGGTTCATGGGGAGACACAGAGGAGTGTGGTACACAGAATAATGGCCCCCAAAGATGCCCACGTCCTAATCCCCAGAGCTTCGCCTGGTAAAAGCACTTTGAAAACATGACAAAGGAGAGTGGGGAGGGTGTCTAGGAATATCTCTACCTGGGCCCACTTGAATCACCAGAATCCCCATCCACTCAAGAGGAAGGCAGAAGCACTGGACTCAGAGGGGTTGAGGGATGAGGCACTGCTGGCTTTGAACATGGACCAAGGGGCCACTAGGAAGAAATGCATTTGGCCTCTGGAAACTGCAAAAGGCAAGGGAACAGATTGTCCCTGAGAGGAGAAGAAAAGCAGCCCCTCTGACTTCATATGCGTAAGAGAGTAAATGTGTGCTCTTTTAAGCCACTGTTTGTGGTCGTTACAGGGGCCCGCGGAAACTAATACGAGGAGGAGGTTGGATGGAGGAGATGAGGGGAGGTCTCCAGGGTAATCAAATCACGAGATGAGGAAAGCAGAGGGCACCCGGCACCAGGAGGAGGGAGCCTTCACAGAGAGGAGAAGACGCTGGCTCATTCCGAATGGCACATCCCGCTGAAGCATGGACGAGGGTGGGGGAAACAGCAAAAAGGCCTGCAGAGCCGTGTGACAGCACGGAAAGTCATGCCCATTTGTGAGGGGAGAGATAACGGAGAATAGACCAAGATAATGGCCATGGGGCTGGAGAGACACTGTCACAGGGACTCAACACAGGACAAGGAGGCTGGACAGGACTTGGTCCTTGCCTGGATAAGCAGGAGGAAGAAGGGACTCCTATGAGCAGAAAGCCAGGGCCCAGCAGGCTGAGAGAGTCCTGGGCGTGCGCATGCCTGTTGGGGCTTGTCTTTCCTTGAATGACAGTGCTTGCCCCGTCCATCTGAGTGAGTGCCCACTTCACGTTCCCAGCACAGCACCCCAGGGCACTGTCTGGAGTCTCCAGGCCATGCCCAAAGCTCCATGCGCCATCCCTTTGTGTTTTCACATTCATTCCCCCCTATGAAGGGCAGGCAGGGTGGTGCATTGAAAAAGACACAACCATCAGTCAGACAGTCGGAGTTGGGCTTATAACCTCTGTCACTTGAATGGCGGCTTTGGGCAAGTTACATAATTCCCCTGCGCCTCAGTGTCTCCAGGGATAAAACGTAGGTATTGGGTCACATCTCACCAGATCCCTGTGTAAGGACCCAATGGAAATGCCTGAAACTCCACAGGCCCCCTACAAAGGTGAGAAATAGGAGTCATTCCTTCCTCCCACCTTTCTCGGCCTCCCACCCTGGTCCTCCTGCCCATCCCATCACCCTCTCCCCTAATGGGCTACTCGACCCAGCTCATCGCACCTCCTGTGATCTCCACTCCGTGCCTCTCGGGGCGGTGCAGCACATGTGAGGAAATCAATGTCAGCTTTATGCATGAGGCAGCCGCGAGTCTCCCACTGGGATGGTTAACTCACACTCAACAAGCACCAGGGGGAAACATGGCAACCGTCTTAACAGAACATGTCTGTGAAGCCAGAGAAGATGGAAAGGGGGGTTGGGGGAGGGAAGAAATGAGCAATTCAGGGCCACCTGAGCAGGGCAGCTTCATCAGTTGCTATGCTACCAGCCACAGTGAGAGAGAGAACGAAAGGGCTGGGGCTTTAGAGATATTGTTATTTTGCAAATTTCTCCCCTTGGCATATCCTTATTGCAGGGGGGAGATGTGTAATTAGTCTCTGAGCTGCTGGAATGGCGGGAAGTGGCTAGGAGTATCAACTGAAGCTCTGAAGCGTCAGGAAAGGGGTCTGGATGGATTAAGGGGCTTAGGCCCAACAGTCTGATCGGTGTGTGGGGCAGTTTAAGAGACAGTTGCCCCCTTTATATAGAGGAACTGAAAAATGAGCCTCTTCCAAATTCCTCCGATCCCCCAGAACTTCCCTGGGCTCTGCCACATTCGGCAGGAAGACAGAGGTCGCCAGCCTCAATAGCAGCTCTTTGGAAAAGGACTTCGAAACAACTGAAAGCTGAAAGGTCTCATAGGCCTCAGGCCACACCCCATCCCGCCAAGGCCACAATTCTGACTCCAGCAGGTGGACACTGGGCTCTGAGAACAGCATCAATGGCTCCAGGTTGGTGCCCACTGCAGGCCCCTGAGACTGGGTACTTCTGTGGCAAGTTAGAGAGTAGGAGGGGAGAGGAGAAAGGAAATTTATTACATTTCAGCCACTGTCCTATATATTTCTAACATCTTCATCATGCACTTCTTAGACACAGGAAGAAGGAACCCACAGAAATATACAGCAATTTCTAAGAGAAGCTACAAAATGACAAGAGTTTTAGATAAAACAACTTCCTTGGACAGAGTGCTACTTGAAGATATAGAGTAGAATAAGCTTGCATTTTTATGTACAAAAAAGGATTCGAGGAAATATCCCATTTACACAAATCACTTCATGGAATATAAGAGAAAACATACTTCCAAATTCACTTCACAAGCCCAAGATAACTGTCACACCAAGACCTTACAGGATTTCACAAGAAAGAAATTTCTGGGCCAGTCTCTCTCATAAACATAGAGGTAAATGTCCTACACCTGCTATTAGCAAACCAAACCCAGTGATATATAAATGAATAATTGATCATAATCAACTTGGCTTTATTCCAGGTGTACAGGATCAATGTAACATTAGAAAATTAATCATCATATGGACGGACTAAAAGAAAAATCATGTAATAGTCGCAAGGATAATAAGAAAGCATTTGCTGAAAGTCAATAGATAAAACCCTTAGCAAGCTATATACACAAGTAAAGTTCTCTAATCTGGTAACAGGTATCTAAAACATATGTCTAACATCATAATCAATCGTACAATACTGGATGCTTTCCCCTGATGTTTCCCATTTTACTGGGTACTGTGGCCAATGCAATGAGGCAAGAAAAGGAAATAAAAGACATAAGGATTGGGAAGAAGGTTTTCATTATCAAAGACTGCTATATTGTATATGGAGAAAATCCCAGAGATTCATATTATGAAGAAAATAAAAAGTGAATATATTGAAGCCAATGTACTTTACTGTATTTCATGCTAGATTTCAATGAACAAAAAGAGTGTTAAACCATCCATTTGTATCATATACATAAGCCTTCTAACCTTGCTCCTACCTCTGCCTTCTTCAGATCCATACTCCACCGTGTAGCCCAACAGATCTTTCTAAACTAACCGCTCCGTTGTATTCTAGGGCCTCAAATCCATGACTGATGTCTACCAGATGTCCCTGTCTACCTGTTCAGCCTCTTCTCTCGCCCTTCTCACTGCTCAGGCTCCAGGTGTGTAAATACCCCTAACTGTAAATATCCCTAACGAATGACTTTCTACCTCAGGGCCTTTGCGCACACTTTAACCTAGTTCACTCTTCATATCAGCTCAAACCTCGCTTCCTCAAGGAAGCTCTCCCTAACTTCCTTCATGTTTCCAGACATTCTTCTTTACAGCATTTATATTTAGTGTGACTGTTTATGCTGCTCTTCCCCACTAGACTGTAAGCACCATGAGGGCAGAGACCACTTCTGTATTTCTCACCATCTCATTCATAGCACCTGCCTTGTTTTGCTTATACATAATGAATGTTTCATGAATATCTGTTGAATGAATGAGTCCAAAACAAAGTCAGAAGAATCCCGTTCACCTGTCAGCCAATCTGATTTGTTCCTTAAAGCTTGGAGTGATGTATATTTTGATGAATAGAACTGGTGCAAGAATGAGTAGTTGGATGTTACTGGGAAACCCAGCAGTATGCACAGAGGTCTTGCACAGAACCCTGTACTACATACAGTAAAGGGGACTGCACACCCCTGTCCAGAAATGGCCCACCAGCTGGGCTGAGCACTCAGTCTGACACTTTAAATGTCAGTGTTAATTCTTTTTAATTAAGCTGTTCTATTCTGAGATCATTATAAGTCTACACTAGTTGTATGAAACAACAGAGAGATCCTGTGTATCCTTTCCCCAGTTTCCCCAATGATAACTTCATACAAAACTTCCATACAATTTTACCACCAGGAGACTGATGTCCATACGGTCAAGGCATTTCCACCACCACATGGATTCTGCATGTGGCTCTCTTACACCCACACCCCCCTCCTCAAGCCCCACCCAGCCTCAATTCCTGGCTTCATTTCTATTTTTATTTCTTCCAGTTTTACCGAGAAATAAATGACATACATCACTGAGTAAGTTGAAGGGGCACAGCACATTTTAAAACTTTGCACATTAAAAAAAAAAATGAGAATACCTAATTTCTTGTGATTGGCTTTTATTTTCCACTCAGCAGTAAGCCTAAAGATAAAACCAGGTTGGTACGCACATCCACAGTCCCCCCTTTTGTCTGCTGAGGGGCATCCCATGTCATACATGTCCCCCAGGTGGTTTAACCATTCACCTGGTGAAGGACCTCTGGGCTGGTCCTAGGCTATAGCTCTTTCTCATAGACCTGTAAAGAAGAATCATGCTCGCACAGGTTTCTGTGTGGATGGAAGTTTTTCTTTCTCTGGAGTAAATGTCAGGATTGGTATTGCTGGTCAGATGGGATGTGGAACTGCCAAACTGCATTTCTCAGTGGCCCTGCCATTTTACATCCCAGCATGAGGGCAGGAGCGATCCCATTTCCCTGCATCTTCACCAGTGCTCGGAGCTATCACTTTTTTACCATCCCAAAAAGTACGTGGTGACCTCTCATTGTGGTTTTAAAGGAGACTATCCTAGTGAGGAACGATGTGGATTGTTTTTTCACGTGCTTATTTGCCATCTGTAGATCCTCTTCAGTGAAATCTCTGCTCATAACTTTTGTCCATTTTCTAATGGAATTGTTGGGTTTTTTTTGTCTGTTTACTTTTATTAATTTTTTACTATGGAGATTTGAGATTTCTTCATATATTCCAGGTACTCGTCTTTTGTCACATATGTGGTTTACCAATATCTTCTCGCATTCTTTAGCTCATCTTTTCTTCATATGAGCTCTTACCAAAAAAAAAACAACAGTTTTATTTTAATTAGTTCCATTTATCAATTTTTTTCCAATTACAAATCATGCTTTTGATGTCAAGTGTGTGTTAAATTTTTACTTTCGACTCTACTCACATTCATCAGTGCTCACCAATCAGTTCAGATTCCTGACAAAAGTGTTCAAACAAACACTAGGTAGATAAACATATTAAGTACACTTGATTCTATTTCCGGCCTTAGAGAGTTTCCCGGGAGCACAAGAAAGCTGGGGGGAAATCTGTTCTGTTTTGCAAGTTTTAGTGGCACTCTTCATTTATTTTTTAGAAGTAGAAAATTTTCAAATTATGTTTTCAATCAGGATGATGGGTAGTTGCTTAAAGATGGGAAATAGGAAGTACATGCTCAAACTATTAAGCAGATGTAAGACCGTCTGCATCCACAGCCTACATAGACACGCCCTGCCCTCCAGTCCCCTCACCGAACCTGACAGAGGAGAACAAGGGAGGGCTTCCCCAGGTGCAGCCAGTGGGCCACCTGGAACATATAAGACATATTCAGACACGTATGTAATAGGTGTCTTTATCATTGCCGAGTCACAAAGAGCTAAAACGTAGTATCTCTTGCACAAGAAAGTCCTGAATAGTATCTACCAATGACCATCACTTTTATGATGTGGGCAGCCTGTCTCTAGGATGGCCCCAGAGACTCACTGCTCCTGGTATCTGCACTCTTGTGTAACCCTGACCTTTTGAGAGTGGGCTAGACCTCCTGAATCCCTTCTAACAGAGTGTGGCGAACGTGATGTGATGATGTTCCTGCTAAGAGCAGGTTGCAAAAAGATGGCTGCCTTGCCTTGCTTCCCCTCTTTCCTGTCCATCTCCTTTTCCTTCTTCTTTCTCCCCCATTCCCTCACCTCTTCTCTCCTACTTTCCCCTCCCTCATCTAACCTCTCTGCTTCCCCTCCATCTTTCCCAACACCCTCCTTACCCTCTCCCTCTTTCTCTTTTTCCCCTCCTCTCTTTCCCTCCCTTCTCTGTCCCGTTGTGAGTTGTCTTAAGGAGAAGCACACATTGCAATGAAATGTTATCTTCAGCCAACAGCTAATGAGGCTTTGAAGCCAACAGCCATGTGAGTGAGCTCTCAAAAGGATCTTCAGAGACTCCCAAAGGCCACCTGAGTGAGCTTGGGCAGATCCTCCCTCAGTCAAGCCTTAGGTGACTGCAACCTTGAGCCAGGCACACCAGAAGCATCAGCCCAGCTGCACTAGGACTCCTCACGCAGGCCTGTGTGATCATAAATGCTTGTTGGTTTAAGCCACTACATTTAGGGGTCATTTTTATGTCATCACGGATGACTAATATATTACAAATGCTCCATATAAGCTAACATTTTTAAGGTATATTAATCACCAGACTTTTTTGTAACTAAAACAAGTAAAATCTTGTCTGGAAGTTAATCTAAAGAGGTGTACACGTGCTCACACACATACACACAATGCTTGAAGCTTCCTTTAAGAATCAGTTTCAGAATCACCTTTGAAGGTGAAGCTCACAACCAGGTAATAGACTGAGGAAGGCATGGCTGAATCTATCTGAGATAAAAATAAAAAGAGGACGCCTCATTGAAGGATGCTCTCAAAGAGGACACGTTAATGTACTTAAAATGGACTTGAACCTTGGGAAGCCCTGTGTTTTATTATTCTGCAATGGTAAGCAAACAAAGGAATTAACACCTGGCCATTGTATACATTTCTCCTGTGTATTACCTGACAGCAAGACCTGGGAAGGCACTCATTTGCAAAATATTTCAAATGAAAAAAAATGGGGAGGAAATTGTCAACAAGAGCTGGATGGATGTAGTGTGGATGGGACTGAATGTAGGACGGACACACTGCAGGGCGGGGCAGAGGGGTCTGCACCAAGGAACTGTGCTGTCCACTGTCCTAGCAGGTGGAGTGTAGTTTGGCAATAAAAGCGAGCCCCGACCTCAGCCTCTTTTATTTCTTGGCGGGGTGGTATAAAATGGAGAAAAATATTTAAAAGTCACCTTTGTAGTCACATATGCAATAAAAGGAGCAGTGGGTTTGAAAGCTTACCCTGCTTCAGAGATATATGCTGACCTATTCAATGAGGCACATTGATGGTCTCAGTGAAATTGCTATCATTCCTCATGCGGGAAAACACGCATAAGGAATAACCAAGTTTTATAAAACCTCACCTAAAACCTCATCTAGACCTTAATCTGGAGAGAAATCTGATTAGAGCCACACTTACTACAGGACAAACAGGTTTAATGTAGCAATTTCCCAAGGCATTAACATTTTTTAAAGGAATTGATCTCTCAGGACATCATTCCTACCCAGCTCTTCTTCACAGTGTGGAGGCCTCTGCAGCCTCTTCAAACAGCCCCATGAATTCCTTCCCCTCCCTTTGACTCCCCTAAAGAAAAGGAAATGCAACTCGGATTATGTGTTCCTTACTGGATACCCCGGGGACTTCTCCCCACAGATGGGATGCACTCAAGACTGACCCCAAACTAGCCATGTTCTGCCCAGAAGGCTGATGTGGGAACCTCAGGGTCAACTCCAAAGCAACCCGTTCCTTTGTAGATGAGAAGCGTAAGCCAAGCGCCTCTCAGAAACGATACGATCGCTATTACCACTCCGCAGGCCTGGAGCTCACTGGAGCCTTTGAAGGAGCGGAGCCAGCCTCACACCTGCACGCAGACAGCCCGGTCCCTCGAGTCCATTCCCCCGCACACAGGGCCAAGTGCTGCTTTGTGGAAGGGCCCTTGTGTAAAGCTTTCCTTACTGCAATCCTCCGTGGTTGCACAGCGGCTCTGAAACCTAGCTGCCATCATGGGCTGAGTTATAAACCTCCCAACGTTTAGTCCCTACCCCTTATCAACTTAGTACAAATCTCCGGGGTGAGACCTCAAATCAGTATTTTGTTAAACTCCCCTCTTTTTTTTCCCCCAAGGTTGAGAACCATTGGTCTGCATCATTCATTCTTTCATTAAAATACTTCCTGAATATCATTATAGATGGCCTCTGGGTAACTCTCCAAGCCCCCAGCTCTTTAGTTAAGTTATACATCTACGTGTCTGTCTGTCTCTAATTCTAGCACTGAATGCATGGGTGGATGGATGGATGGATGGATGGATGGTTGGGTGAAGGAATGGCCTTTCTCATCTATCTGTCTCCTCCTGGCTTAGTTATACGGGGAGGAGTCCTAATGCTTGCAGACAGCCCTGTGCTGGTTAACCCAAGAGCCATCACACTTACATGGTGGTATGCCCAAAAACCAGGCAATAAAGGGGAGTGATGGGGAAGAAATCCAATCTCAGGAGGATTCCTTGGCAAACAACCTAAAGAGCAGCACAAAGCACAGTCCCGAGGGGCCAGCGCATCACCTCTTACTCTACACTCTCACCACATCCTCGTGCACTGAGACACGGCGTATTTGCGCTGACTCGCGTACAAAATATTCACGGTCACCTCACACTTGCTGAAACAGCTCTTCCCTTCAAGGCTGACACCTCACCTGCCTCCCTGACCTGCCGCCGAGTGGGGTACATGCTGTGGGACAGGGAGTTCAATTGGCTACAGAACCGTGGGCACTTGGCTATAAAGAACCGTAATAGTTGAAGATGTGCTTTAGCTTGTAACAGAAACCTATCAGACTTCCTTTCATCACAGTGATTACAGTGAGAGGAATTCTCAGCTGAAAGATCAAGGCAAGTGTGCGCCTTTTTAAGAGCAGAAGTATTCAACACAGAAGAGACTACACGAGGGAGAGAAACCAGGATGGGGAGCAGGAAATACTGTCGAGTGGACAACTTGGCCAGAGGCCTCTGCTGCCCACAAATGCCACCGTTACGTCTGCAGGATGGCGCTCACTTGCACCTGTGTCTTCCCTACGTCACAGGGTGGGGACTGTGGCCAAGCCTGCTTGCACCCCTCACTGTGCCCAGCACTGTGCCTTAAGGTGGGAATTTTGAATAGAGACCATTTTCTCCTATTGCGTTACCAGTCCCATTTAGGTTAAAGGCAGGTGACAAAGGAGTGAGCCCATAAAACAATTCAGGTCATTGCTAAAAATATAAAATTGATAGCATCCTCAGGAGCAGCCTAAATATATGAGGTGTCATGTCCCCTCCTCCCTCTCCTGCTCCCCAGCTCCCGCCTGACCGTTCCGTTCCTTCTCCCCGACAAACAGCAGCCAGGCCCAGGCCCCAACTCCTCTCCCACCAGCCTGGCCACCGGTGACAGATCCGGGCTGGCACCTAAGTCACAAGGGACTGGAGAGATCTCTTGATTGACGTAGTGCTCGGCTCTCTCCGAACAAATGTTTGGGGGTTTTCAGAGAATTCGTTCTGACAAAACTCACACAAACCTCATCTCACTGTGACCACCGGCTTAGGAAGGCGCGGAAGTCACCTTGCCCTTCTGGCCCAGCTGCACGCGCCCCAGCATTGGGTCCCTGCAGCATGGGGTCCCCGAAGAGCACAGGACCCCTCCTTACTCTCCCCCCACCAGCCCCGGGTCCACTGAGGAGCCTGCAGACCAGGACCCCTGCACAGAGCCTCTGTGGTATAAGAGGAGGAGACCCAACTCAGGAAACGGGCAGACGAGGAGCATCTCGGCCACACAGCAGATCTTTTCTCAGCTCAAAAAAAATGTGTTCTCACTTAAGAATGCTAATGGCCCGTGCACAGAAATAAAATCCCTGACCTACTTTGACGCTGAACTTATTAAACAAGCCAACCTTATTACTCAGAGGAGACTGTGAAACAGCAGAAAAAAGCCCAAACGGAATGGGCCCCAGCCTTCGGTGACAGAAACTGTCAAGAACAGCTCAAAGGCGACAGAGAGCCCTGGGTGGGAGGCAGGAGCGGGGTTCACGTCCAGCTCTCCCTCCCACTCTCATTGGGTCACCAGGGAGACATCCCCTTCCCTCTCTGAGCCTCAGGACCTCATCTAGGACCGGGCAAGCCCTCTCTGAGGTCCCTTCTATCTGTGATTCTTCTTTTTTTATTATTTAATATTAAAATGAAAACAGAAAAAACAATCAACTATTCAGGGCATATTACACCAGACACCCTGAGACAGGGGAAGAACTGAGACATACATTGTGCCTCTAAGGAGCTCGGAGCAGAGCAGAGCGAGGGGGGCGGGCCATACTGATTAATGCATTCGAGCCTCACAGCAACCTGAAAGCCGCCACCAGGCTGGAGCAGACATAACACAACTTGTGTCTGCAACAGGAATTCCCTCTGGCAATCCACCTGACAACTTCGCTTTAGCTGAATGAATCTTTCAGTGCATTTTAAACCGCGGCACAGCCACGAGTGGCCATCCGCAAGTTATAATCAAATTCATCACACCGGGAAGGAAGAGGGCCGCGATACATTTCCATGGGGGCTTAGGGCAATAACGTGAGTCATTCCTGCTCATTCTGGGAAAAATTCAGGAGCTGCAAAGTACATTATCCAAACGAGACCGGGAGCGAGGCGGGAAAGGTTACCGAGGCAGCAGTAGGCGTCAGGAACCCACACACTGTCGGTGAGTCAGTAATGATGGATGCCACTGTGGGACGCGTAATGATGCTCCTCGGGAAATGTCACGGCGCTCGTCATTGGAGGGCCCCTCCCCGTCCAGCTCAGGCACAGAGATCCCCTACCCTTCATTGTGTCTCCTGGACTTGCTGCCCGCCCAGAGCGCAGTAAACAAAGCCAGTGGGGAGAAGCGATTCCCCAAGAAGGAAGAAGTGGATCCGGGCTTTGGGTATATAATTGCAATCACCCGCGCAGGGTGCATGCGGGCTCTGGAGTTGAATACAGAAGGATCAAGGCAGAGGAAGATGTGGAAAGTCTTGCAGAGACCAGATGTTCTGAGACCTGAGATTGTGAGGTCCTCAGGGTAGGATTTGAGGGATCCAGGCCAGAGGCATATGGATCACACGCTTTGGAGATAAGTGCAGTGCCCAAAGGTCCTGTCAGACAACTAGAACCAAAAGTATCCTTTCTCCCCATTTTATAGATATGGACACCGAGGATCCGAGAGATATCCCCAAGGCTCCTATTAAGTGGCCAAGACATCATGGGAGTGTGTGTGAAGCCTCAAGTCACTGAAGTTAACCACACCCCTAACCGGAGAGTGGCCCCAACTGACAGCCGGCAAAGATAGGGACTTCAGACCTATAATCACAACCAACAGATTTTGGTCAATTACAAGAATGAATGTGGAAGTAGATGTTCCCCTGGTGCCCAGAAGTGAGAATCCAGTTGGCTAGCACCTTGATTTCAGCCTCAGGATCCCCTGAATGGACACCCAACCACACCACACCCAGGATTCGGACCACAGCATTCTAAGATAGTCATGCATCATCTTAAGTTTTGGGAAATTTTATGCAGAAGTAGAAAACCAATATAGGCCCAGCTGGTGTGGCTCAGTGGTTGAGTAGTCAGCGCACATCCTGGGGTGTAGCTCAATCCCCAGTTGGGGGTGTACAGGAGGTAGCTGATCCATGATTCTCCTCATCATTGATGTTCTATCTCTTTTTCCTTCTCCCTTCCTCTCTGAAATCAATTAAATATATAAGTAAAAGATAGGCTCACTCATGTCTAAAATTGTTAAACATAAATATGTCAGAGGCCATTAAAGAACACACAAACTATATGCAATATAACATCAACTTAAAAAATATGTGAAATAAAAATGGTACTTTCTCCCAATGGCATCTTTGCCAAACACATGCATATGTGGGTGAATTTTAAAAAGCAAAGAGACTTCAGATGTGCTAGGGTGATAAGACTGGAGGTTCAAAGTTGTCTTTAGTCTCTGGTATCATTTTAAGAATTTTTAAAAATTATAAAATAACAAGATTTCTTGGTGCCTTCAGCCCACACTGAACAGACCCGTCTTGGAATGAGCACCGTCTCCCAAGATTTCAAGCTACTTGAAAAACAGGGCCACATAGAGCCAAGGTTTCCTAAAATTCCATCAGAGAGAGGGAGTTTCTTAGAGTGATATATCATCACATCCCAAATGACTTTTCTCTGGAAAAGAGCCCTCCCTGTGGCCGTTCACCTCTCTGCCCCGAGGAAGACACCGAGACACCTTCCCCCTGGGTAAACAAGCACGCTGTGGTGCGACAGAGGGGGTGGCTGGGTGCTCTACGCTTCCCACACTCACAAAGTGCTTTTCCCGTCAGGGTGCCGACTCTCTCTCTATTTGACTTTAAAATCTCTCCATCACTGCCCTCCTAAGTGTCCATGAGCCAGCTGCTTAATGTCCTGTGGCCTCAATTTCCTATCAGAATGAATAAATCAGGAAAATAATTGCTCAATGAATAACACTTTCCTGCTTTCCTCTTTATTTGCTGTGTGCCTTGAGGAGACATTTCATCTTTAGAGTTTTAGTTTTATAACCTGAAAAATGGGTTGTAACTACCCACACCTCCTCCGCAGGGATACTGTCAGGAATGCCATTAACAAGAAGTATGCTGTCAAAGGTCAGGGCCCAGAGAAGGGATACCAAATTTCATCCACAGCAGAGAACAGGCAGCAATACCCCTGGACACCACCAGGAGGAGGTGTGGAGACAAGCAGCTGCCCCAGGTCAGTGACAGCCATGTGACCCACGTAAACTCAGAGGGATGTTGGGCTTGCTTTCATTAGTAATAGACCAGTGAAAAGTCACTTGTGTTTCCTGGATAGAAATGTTCAGAGGCAGCTCTCAGGTTCCCTACACCCCCTTTTTCTCTTAGTCACAGTCACCTGCAAAATTTCAGATGGTGGCTGCTCCACCATCCTGGGTCTCAGAAAGAAAGACCAAGGACAGAGTAAAGCCCTATCCAAGCTCATGGCAAAGTCATGTGAACAAAACGTAACTCGTGCTGTCTGTCTGACATGCAGCATCACCCGGTGCATCCTAGGCCTAATGTTTCCCTGTTTTATAAGCGGGGATACTGAGGCTGAGGGGTTGACTGGTTGGCTCATTCACATAACTACTGAGTCCTAATGACAGGACTGAGACCCAAGCTCAGGTGTCCTCCCTCCAGAACCACGACTCGTATCCACTGGGAAGACGCTCCTTGTCCTTGGTGCTTGAGTGATCAGACACTGTGTTCAAGGGGAAACAGGGATGTTGGCAGGAGTCCCCCTTACTGTGTGCCCTCTCTACCTGGACGAGCGAGTCAGAAGCCTTGTGGAAGATGCCACGCACAAGGGCATTTGGACTAGGATAGGGATGTCACTAGGTAAAGAATCTGAAATGAGATTTCTTTTGTCCCCAGAAGAGGCTTCTGCTCCTAGGTGCCAATGTGACCCGTTTCTGCACGTCTCCCAGGGTCTAATTACGAGCTCTGCCCAGCCTGGATGGCGGCTTAGTTTTTCTCAGACTGCAGCTGGCTTGCCAGTGGCTACCCTCACTCTTTATTGTAGGAGAAGCAAACATCGTAATGCAGCCCGGAGAAGAGACCCCTGCAGAGAGCTTTGGATACGGAGGCAGGTTCTGTGTGCTCCTCTAATGAGGCGAGCATGTATCTTGCGAGGACATGCTTTGCCAGGGACCACACGTATCTGGGTGTCCTGAGGTTCTGCCGACCCTCAGGCTGAGCAGCAAGGACATTGAAACTCACAATCAGTATAATCTTGGTCGTATCTCCCAGCCTCAGATTCTCTATCCGTGGCACGAGGGAAAGGGAAGAGGTGATCTATAAAACGATTTCCAGCTTGAAAATGCAACCATCAAAACGGATGCCAGCTCTCATACATTGCTGGTAGGCATGTAAATCAGCGCAGCCTCCATGTGGAAGAAGTTGGCAATATCTATCAATGTTAAAAATGTTCAGCAACCCCAGGCCCGGGAAGTGATACTGAGGACATGCTAGCACAACGAAGGGACTTTTGCACAAGGTTATTCGTTGCAGTATTGTTTGATGGCAAAAGTCTAGAAGCAAATCAAATACTCATCCACAGGAACCCGCTAAGTGAATGGTGGCTCATCCATACAAGGGAACACCTCGAAGCTATTAGAAAGGAAGAGGAAGCTCATTCAGTCTAAATCCAGAAAGATGTGCAAGAGAAAGTAAGATTTAAAAAGCTCGTGTAATCTGTTACAATTCATGCAAGAAAAAGAAGACAGTGGAACGGGAAGTATACACACATAAACACTTCCAGAAAGAGACACGAGAAAACAGTAACACGGGTAACACTGATCCTCTCTAGGGCAGGGGACCGTGTGGCTGGGGTGAGGAGCAGAAGGACAAATGTTCAGTGTACGGTGGACCCCTGAACAACACAGGGAGCGGGGGTGTCAATGCTCGCGCAGTCAAAAATCTGCTTACAACTTCTGACTCCCCCAAAACTGAGTGACTAATAGCCTACTCCTGACTGGAAGCCTTATCAATAACACAAACAATTAATAAACACGTATTTTACAAATTATGTGTATTATGCAGTAGGTTTACAGTTGTGAGTGCACTAAACAGTTCTTTCTTATGTTATTATTTATTATTGTATTCTTTACATAAGAACAACTATAAACTTACTTTTGCCCAACCCTGTATACTGTATTCTCACAACAAAGTAGGTTAGAGAAAAGAAGTGCTTTTAAGAAAATCATAAGAGAAAATACATTTACATCATTTACTGAGAAAAAAAAAATCTACATTTAAGTGGATCCACACAGTTCAAACCTCTGTTGTTCAGGGTCAGCTGTATATCCTTTTCTGTCTTTTGATTTTTGAACCACTTAAGTATAGTACCTCCAAAAAAATAAATAAGGAATGATAGTACAATTTTTTAACAGCTGCAAGCCAAGGGTTGAATGAGAATCAAAAAAATGCTTGTGAGCACATTGGGAGGGTTCTGAAGGATCTCACATACCTTCTTCCGGGAGCCCAACACCCAAATGCTTCTCCAGAAAAAAAAAAAAAAAAAAAAAA
>PVJN01017825.1:0-39950 GCA_004026805.1 Lasiurus borealis
CCCTTTAACATACGAACTGCTGCAGAATGGATCATGAAGACTGGCAGGGGTTGGAAGCTGACCGAGAGGTATCCTCTCGACTCGTTCAGTGATTGCGGGAAACGTACTGGATGACAAGGATGCTTTAACAAGGTGACTGATGTTAAACCTTCATGGCTTAGAAAAAAAAAACTGGTGAGAGATGGAAGAACATGCTTTCCTTGTTCAAACGTAGGCACAGAGGGTCCTCACAGCTACTCGCCATGGAGTTTAAACGCGAGCGTGTCTTTCCCGGTGGGAGAGGCTGGGGTGTGAAAAGATTTCTGACAGGTGCTCACCCTCGGGAGTGCCTGCCTTTGTCTAGCTCTGTCCATGGGAATTCTCCCCAGCTTTTCCTCCCCACATAGGAAGGTAGGTCACAGCTCTGGGCATTTCCCTGAACATCTTTCCTGACCCTCCTGCTCCTCCGCCTGCGCCCTCCACCTGACCACCGCCCCCTCAGGAACCCCAGCTCCAGTGGTGCCTCCTCCGTGGAGCCGGCTGCAGCCCTGCAGACAGAACTTGTCGCTTTTGCTTGTGCCCCAAGAGCGGCGCTCGATCCTCCCCGAACTGTGACTTCCCACAGGGGCGCCGCAAGCAGCCTTAAACCAGGCGCTTTCTGATCACCTGTTTGCCAGTCCGCTCCCCTCTTTTCCCCCCAGACTGTCAGATTCGAGAATGACAGCAGCCAGCACAGAAACAGCCGCCCTGTGTGAACGGCTCGTCTTGAACCATACATACACAGGTCCTATGATAGAGTTGCATCTTATTGGTCATGTTGCATGGTAAGGCTGCATCTGATTGGTTCATTCTTGGTGCCAGAAACCCTTCTCTACAACTATAGACACCTGATTTTTAAAAAAGTCATGTTGGAGCAAAAAGAGTAGGTGATTACTACTATTGCTTTTTTTTTTTTTTTTTAAGGAAAGCAATCAAAATTATACCTATTTTTTTTTGTTGTTAGATTGGTAAAAATGTGTATTTTTTGGCATGCTACAGAATTTTAGTAATTAGTGTGTGGGCCATGAGATAAAAAAAAAAAGGTTGAAAGTCACCGCCCTATACGATAGAGCTTATCCATTCAAAAATGAAACTGCGGTCTAGGAATGATAATCACAGCCAACTTCTGTGGAGAGCATCCTCTGCATAGGAACTAACCCGGGGACTTTGCACACGCTTCTCACCATTATCCCAAATGTCAGGTAGGCACCTCCGTATCATTATTGTCTCCATTTTCCTTTATCCTGGCAGACAGAAGAGAGTAATGGTTAAGAACGGGGCTTTGGCGCCAGGGAGACCCGTCTGCAACTCCCAAGTCCGTCGTTTGCCAGCTGTGTGACTTGGGGGAAGGTGGGTACCGCTGTGAGCTTGCCTGGAGGAAAGGATAATGGCCCTACCTCACAGGCTTGGGGGAGGCCAAGACAAGCTCTTGAATAAAACCCTTAGGCCTGGCATAGCCAGCAAGGGTCCCACCTTGCATCCCTGTCCTGAGGAGCACTTGGAGGACCAGGAGCTTGTCCAATTCATCTCTACACCCCTGAAGCCCCAACTGCGCCTGACTTCTGTGGATGCTCCTTACTATGCAGAGTGCCTGGGAAGGCACATCGAGCATTTCTTTAATTATTGTCAGCGGAGCCCAGTGGGGTTGGCAGAGCCTCCTCCTGGAAACGCACCGTGCCAGAGGCAGGTACGTTGTCAGCCTGACCCTTAGCTCAGGTGACAGGAGTGGGTTTCGTTATCTAAATTCAGCCAGGCGCAAGGAACGGATGCAATTATCTGGGCTTAGCCAGGAGTGACTATTACAAAGAAGCCACAAGAATGAAAAATTACAGCTTGATCTTTAACCGTGATTTCTCATAATTTCCTTTGTTTTAAACTCTAGTAAAACTTCCTAGAATTATACTGTATATATTAAAACACACTGCACCGGCTCAGAGCACGTCTGTCCCACCCAGTCCCAGCTTTCCCTACTGTTTCTGTGTCTATCTCTTCCATTTTCTCAATCCTCCTTCACCCCTGCTCGGGAATCCTGTCCCTTCTCTAGCTGTGCTGGTCTCGGTAAAGAGAGAAATACTTTATACCTTACAAATCTGGGGAGGTGATCCTCCCCTGCTCTGCAGGTGGACATCTTGGAAATGCGTGGCCATGGTGATTCACGAGTTCCCTTGATCCCAGCCTGCTCGTGCACCCCCACCCCCACCCCGCTGACAAAAGAGAGAGGAAGGGAGAGTGATGTACCCGCCGCCACCTTCTTGCCCCCCATGCACACCCGGTAAAGGGTGAACACGCTGGCTCTGGATGTGACACCAGCCAGCATGTTTCAAATCTTCTTCGTGAACTGCAAGTAAGGCGCTTATGCCATCCAATCACAGGCCCCACCGGCCGGCTTGCCTCCTGGAATTGGACACCCAGATCCTGGCTGGGCATGGAATGCAGGCGCTGAGGTTCTGCTTAGCATCTGCCCCGGGGGCTCCGGGACGACATGAGCTGTTCGGTGACCCCGGCAGATGGGGAGCCTGGGCCCAAGAAGGAGCTCTGTGCCAGGTGCCCAGGAAGCAGGCCTCCCCGAGTTGCTGTGGCCCCGCTGCCTGGCTGCCAGGACTCACAGAGGCGGGCGGCGGGGTGGGCGATTCGGAGGTTTCGCTCCCCGTTTCACGAGGAGAGGTTGGGTCTCAAATCCCGCACCGGGGCTGGGGCGCAACGCTTCTTCCCCAGAGAAGCGCTGTCTTTGGGCCTTGGTTTCTGAAGGACACAAGCTTCCGTGTGAGTGAGGTCGCAGGGTTTTTCAGTTGGAGTCGCTGGCATCTCACGATGTGGTAAGAGCTGGAGAATGTGTCCTCTCACGGGGACACCAACAGCCGCAGGCCCTGATGTCTCAAAGCCCCGGGGTGGGGAGGGGAGCGGGGGGACCGGCCCTGTGGAGACCCACCAAGAACCATGGATCTGGAGAAGGCGTGGTGCCCTTCTCTCCGGTCTGACTCCCACCTCCTTCTCCCCACAGTCCTCCCAGAGCGGGAGTGAGAGGAGCGGGATGGGGAGGAGGCAGGCTTAGTTCTGATTCCACAGCAGGTGTGGGGGTCTCTGAGGAGTGAGGAAGTGAGACAACCCCCCCTCTGCCCGCTGCCATAGAGTGGGCAGTGGTGAGGTGTGCGGGGAGCCTGAGAACCAGGAGGCCTGGCTCTGGACCCCCTTCTTCTTGAGGCCTCAGTGGGCCTGGCCAGGCACCCTGCTCATGGGTAGGAGCTGTGAGGAAGCGGCGCCCTGGTCTGTGAAGTCTGTGTTTGGGGAGGTGATGAGGAGACAGCTCCCCGCCTTGCAGCAGGCACCTGCACACGTCCTTGGAGCGTCGGGTGTGCCAGTACTTAGCTATGAGCTTTGGGGACAAGTAGTCCATTTTACAGAAGGTATCAGGCAATTTGGGGAACATTCTACACCCTGCAGGCAGCTGGAAGGGAGCGGATTAGAATCGAGGTCTAAGGAGCCCCAAATCCAGAAGCAGGATGGCTCCTGGGAGCAGGTTATAGGGGCTCCTGCGTAGGCAAACTGGGCACGGGGTGCTTGGGCTGGGGTTGGGGGGAGGTGACCCCCAGGGAGGGAGGGGGAGCTGGGAACAGGGGGCTGAGCGACCTGTGCTCCCTGAAAAGACACCCAGCTCAGGAGCAAAATGCTGGGGAGAAGGGCGTCCAGAGAAAGAGGGGACCCTCCCTCACCTGCGTCCTCTGGTCCCCCGTGCGCCACGTGGTGGGAGCGCCTCTCTCTCTCTCTCTCTCTCTCTCTCTCTCTCTCTCTCTCTCACACACACACACACACCCACACACACACACACACACACACACACACACCTTCCCTGCGCCCCTCGCCGAGGCCGGGCCCATCCCCTGCCTGTGGGCGCCAGCCTTCCGATGGCCAGGCCGCCGCCACCTGCTGCTGCACGCGGTCGTGAGGGGAGAAGCATCTTCGTGCCTCCCCACACCCGCCCCGCCCAGCGAGGGACCCCATCCTGCAGAGCCAGACTGAAGCCGTGTCTGGGGGCGGAGAGGGGGGTGCTCACCAGCGCGGAGGCGGCGGCGGCGGAGGGAGGAGCTCAGCGCAGCCGCCGTCCCTCCCCTGCGCGCTCCCCCTCCCCTCGGCTGCCGCAGCCCCATTCCTCGCGCGTCAGCGTGGCCCCCGGAGCGAGTCGCTAGGTAACGGGCTGGCTCCGCAGCCCCGGCGCTGGGGAAGCCCGCGCGGCGTCAGCAGCTGCGCCTCCGCGGGGCGGGCGCGGGGGACGCGCGGACCCCCTCCTTCCCTCCCTCCCTCCCTGCCAGACTGCAGACCTCGCTGGCGCGCAGCCCCCGCCCCGGGTGTCCTCGCCCTCGGCGACCGCCGCCGCCCCGCCGGGTGCCCCTCCCTCGCAGGGACGGGGCGCCGCCAGCCCGGTCCGCCTCCCCGCCGGTGCGCACTGCTCTGGCGGCCGGTAAGCTGCGCTCCGGGGCCAGCGCTGCGGCGGCGGTCTGGCCTCCGCGGCCGGGGGACCGGACACGCGCTAAAGTTTCTGGGGCTCGGCGCCCTCCTGGGCGCGCCCGGCGCCGTGGGTGGGGCGGCGCGGTCCCGCCGGGTGCCCGGCCTCCCCGGCCCGCGGGTCGCAGTGCTGCGCGCCCTCACGGTCTCTCTCTCGCGCTGCCTCCGCGCTGCCTCCACGAGGTCCTCCCGCCGAGCCCCGCGCGGGCCACGACGAGCCCGGGGGCGCCGCCCGGAGACCCCCCGGCTACGTGCCCAGCTCGCCGCCGCCGGCGCGCAGCGACATGAGCCGCGCGCTCCGGGCCCCGCGCCCCGCGGCCAGCCCCCGCCGGCGGCAGCCAGAGGGCCGGCGCTGCCCCGGAGAATGAGGCGGGAGCCGGCAGCCGCCTCCTCTCTCTCCTCCTCGTCGTCGTCTTCGCCTTCCTCCGGCTCCCGCGCCCCGGGCCAGGGCCCGGCTGTGGCTCTCCTGCGTGCCCCGCGCACCCCCCGCCCGCCTCCGGATGCGCTGCTCGGTAAGCCAGGCCCTCCCTCCGCCGCGGGAACAAAGCCCCTTCCCTGCCTGGAGGCCGCCCCCCGAGCTCCCTGCCCGGCTCCCGCAGGAGCCTGAGACCCTGGCGGGGCTTCGGATGGAACCCCTGGGTCTCTCCTTCTGCAAAGCCCGCCTGGCGCGGAGCTGCGGGGGCCCCTTCCAGACCCAGCGCTTCCTCCGCCATCGGAGGCAGAGGCGGGCTGCCGCGCAGGGAGAGAGACCTGTTTGGTCTGGATGAGGCTGTCTGCACGCCTCCCGGGCTCAGACTCCTGTGTGCGTGCCTGGGGGCGGGTTGGGGGGGACCCCGTCATGGGGGTCCAGGCTGCTGTGCTGGGCCGGGCTCCTCCAAACCACCCCAGGACGTGGACTCCCTTCTTCCGTGGCTCAGATTTGGAAACTGAGGCCCAGAGAGATGGGTGGAATGACTTCATCCAGATCACAAGGCCACGAAGTGGGAGAGCGGGCTCGGACCCGGGGTTCTCTTCCTACTCCTCCCTCCCCTGACCCTCTGAAACAAGCACGGCGCCCCACCTCCCCTCCGCACCTGTCCTCCCCGAGGCTCTGCGTGTGGAAACACTTGTGTGAGGAGGCAGCCAGTGGCTGTGCGCCGGGGTCTCCGTGCTCCCCTCCCTCACGGCCTGCAGACCCGCCCCCGGTGGAGGAGTGGAAGCCGCTTCCCTTGCCGTGGAGAATGACATGTTTCCTGCGTCCTGTCTCCGGGGACCCTGCTGCTCGTGGGCAGTGTCTGCTTCCCTCCTTGTGCCCCTGGCATGCGTGTGTGCCCCGCACACGCCCCGCCTTAGACCTGTGTCCTGGACCCTCTGCGGGGTGAGGGCTGACGGGGGCTCTCTGCCCTGGCCGTGGCAGCCACGGACGTGGTTACTTAACAGGAGCGGGGCTGGTCCCCAGGGGTCCCTGGCAGGACTCCACTCTGGGGGGGAGGAATGTCATCCGGTCCCCATTTGACAACTCTGCTGGTGGGCAGGACCCCCCCACCGTCCAGAGGGGCCAGGCAGGGCTGTTTGTGGGAGCGGGAGGCCTGTGGCGGGGTGCTGAGTGCCTCAGGTGCATCCTGACGGGGAAACCAGGCAGAGAGAGCCCCCGGGTCCCGGGCTGAGCGGCTGGCCTCACCCATGGAGTCACCACGTACCGGGCCGGGCTGTCTGCACACGTGTGCCGTGTCGGTGTCGCAGGGAAAGCCGCTTAGCAGCCCGGGGCCTTGCTTGTGTGGTCAGTACGAGGAGCAGAGCTGGACCCGATGGCCTCTCAGACGCCGGCACCGGGCCATGCTGAGGGGGGGGGGGTCATGCACGGCTGCCAGGCTGAGCCGGGGGTGGGCGCTGGTCAGACACGTCCCTGGACGGATGGCTCCGCACAGAATGGGCTGCTGGTTTCCCAGGGGAGGCTGTGGCGGGGAGGGAGCTGCGAGGTCCGGTTCCACCCCGAGGAGGGTGCCGCGGGCCGGTGCTCGGGGGGTGTTTATTGGGCGACAGCACGGAGGCTGTGCAAGGCCCCGGGGTGCCAGATGGGGCTGTGGAGTGGGTTCGCGTTCCATTTGGAAAGAGGACACTGGCCCCCAAGAACTGAGGACAGACAGAGCCTCAGCTAGATGTCCAGCCGGCTGGAGAGCTGCAGGCTGGGCGCCTGCCTGGCCCTCCCGGAAAGAACCGGTCACGGCTGCACAGGTGAAACCTCGGCTTCAGCAGGTCGGGCAGGTGCAGAAAGTGAGTTATAGACACACACACACCTCCATTCCCCCAGTGATGTTAGTTTGCTGGTGATGTTAGTGAGGGGTGGGTTCAGAGGGACTGTGGCAAGGAGGGTGGGCATGGGATATTCGATCCTGCCTGTTGTTGATGACAGTTAAATACATCAGCTGGGTCTGTGGGCCCACAGTGGGACTGTCGTAGGTCCTTTAAAAACGTGGGTTAATGACGCTTTTAAAGTGTCACCAAATCCCACGTGCAGTGAACATATCTCACCTTTTCCCCAGAAACCAGCTCTCCAGGGTTTTGTGACTGGAATTCGCCAAATCAGAGCCAAGCTCTCCTTTCTGGCAAGCGCGTAGGGTCTGAGGATGGCAAGGACTGGCTCCCTGTGGGCACGGTAACCTCTCAGCCCCTCCTGGCGAACGGGTGAGGTTCTGGACGGGAGTCATTGCAGAGAATCCGTCTTTCTTACGTTACTTTGGAGGAGAAGGAGGAGGAGGAGGATGTACGTCCGGAAGGATGGTTTTGATGTCATGTATCCTCCGACTCGGACCGAAACCGGATTGCTCCGGAGAGCCTCCCTCCTGCCCTGTTCTTTCATTCATAGTTAATCTGCGCGCTCCCATTTATTCCCCGCTCCGCTCCGGCGTGAAGACGCGCGATGGGGAGTCCACCCTCCTCCTCAAGCCCCCTTCTTTCTGGAAGGCCTCAGCAGCGTGGCTCTCCCGCACTGCGGACAGAGGGCCTTCTGTGGCGTCCGCTGTAGGCGCCTTCGTTTGCGTGGGGAAGACAGGCGGGGTCTGTGTCACAAACGACGAGAAATGACAGCCCCGTTCTGACTCGGAGCCCAGGTCGCAAACTCTTCTGCAGGAGCGGGCGTGCCCAGCCCTGCCAGCGTCCGGTTAGCCCTCTGCCTGGGCACCCTCGGGGGGTGTCGAGGAGAACAGCAGGCTCCAGGGCCCGAAAGCCGGCAGGTACTTTGTTGTCAGTTGGTTTTGTGGCCGAGGACACGTGATTCCCCTCCTGCAGGTCTTGGCGTGCACATAGGCCGTGTGCGTGCAGTCTGTGCGTGTCTCTGTGCCTCCGTGCATGTGTGTACATTAGCTCCGGGCGATCCCCTCCAGCTGAGAGCTGGACCAGGCCTCCGAGTGTGGGTGCAGCTGGTTATTAATAGCGCCAGGATGCTCCGTACTGTACGGTTACGTAACCGTTTCAATTAGACAGCCACATAAACAGTAAGGAGCAGGTCAGCGGAGGGGATGCCAGGTCGCACCCTAAGCGGGCACGCCGGTGTGTGTGGCAGCAAAACTTTCCTCTGAGAGGCGATCAGCCCAGCGTCCCTGCCAGGAAGACGTCCTCACCCCGGGGAGTCTCGGGCCCACGTCGGAGAGGGCGGGATGAGCCGGGACCCGCGAGGGTCCTTGCTGCAGCCGTTATGTAAGGCGGGTCCGCGGGCTGGCGAGCTCGCGGTCCAGGGAACCTGGAGTTGGCGCCGCTGTGTCCGGCTGTTCCTGGAGGTAAGGAGGGGAAGTCTGTGAGGGCTGGCTGTCCGCGGCTGTTTGGGAACGGAAAGCCTTGCGGGAGAGCCTGGGCTGAACAGGGGCTGCGCTGGTGGTTTTGCAGGGTTCTTTGTGCAGGCGGCTTGCAGCCCTGAGGTCTGGGGTCCTGGGGATCGGGAGGAGGCTTCCTCGTGCAGCTGCAGCCGCTGTCAGAGGACAGAGTGGGAGAAGGGAGCTCGGTCCTTAAACTCTGTCCTCACCACCGGCCGAGCAGAGAGCACCAGCCCCTGCTCTCGGGGAGCAGCCAGACTCCTGGGGTCTGAGTGGCAGCACCTCGCCCCATCTCGGATGCACTCTGCTGGGCTCCGGCACCCGGCACCTGGCTCCCACTGCCGCCGGCATCCAGAGAGGCCCCTCCTGCTGAGTTTCTCAGTAACGCCTCGGCACCCAGAGGACACTGGCGATGCTCAGTGGTAACATATGGGGGCGATGTGGCTATCGAGAGACTTCCAAATCCCCCGGGATTTCCGATAGGACATTGGATTGGTGTGTGTGTGTGTGTGTGTGTGTGTGTGTGTATACGCTCACTTTCGCGTGTGTTTTGTTAATCCTCATCCCAGGATATTTTTCCATTGAGTTTTTTTTTTAAGAGAAAGTGAAAGGGAGGAGGGGAGGGGGAGACAGAGGGAGAGAGAAACCTGCAACCCAGGTACATGCCCTTGACCGGGAATTGAACCCGAGGCCGGTCGATGCGAGGGCTGACTCTCTAAGCACTGAGCCACATCAGCAAGGCCATTTGATGGCTTTTTAACTTTGTGTCAACTGTGTTATAGTTTAAAGATACTCAGAAATAAGCCAGCTGTTCCCCCAAAAGGGCCAGGGCTGGTAGTGGGGGATGGGTGGGGGTGGAGCTGGACTAACTCCTTCAGGCCCGGTCACTTCTGAGCGAAGTGGGGACACGCTGGCCGGTGGGACGTTCTAGAAGGCGTTGCTAGCCCGCACTTCCCGAAGAGGGTCACCGAGTCAGCGTTACAGAGCAGGAGCTTTTGCAAGACTGTGACTCCCCCTCCAGGATGCCGCCTGGGTTCACCGCCCCTCCCCCCCGGGGGACCGGCTGGGAAAGGGAGAGGAAGAGCACATGGAAGGAGGGGAGGGTTCTCCTGCAGCTCCAAGGAATTCCCAGGACGTATGAGAAAGGTTTCAAGCCACGGACTAGAGACGCCGTCCTATCTGACTGTCACCTGCTGACCGAGGGGCCTGCCCGCCTGGATGAGCCTCCGCCGGGCCCAGAGCAGGAGGCTCCAAGATGCCACCTCCAATGCACATGAGACAGAGAGGAGCAGGAAGCCATGGAAACCTCGTCCTGCATAGGCGCCTAATGGTGCGAAAGCCGGTTCTCCTCGCCGGTGGGTGATACCCCTTCCCGCCCCGAGGCCGACCTCGCTCACGACCTGCGAGCCATGTCTTCACAAACACGACCCTCCCTGCACCTGGCTCGGTGACCGAGCCACTCCTGTGCCAAGAGCTTCACGCCCTGTGACAGGTGATTGATGAGGAGAAGCGGGCAGAGCGAGGTGGAAAACTCAATGGCAATGGAGCTCTCATCTCTGGAGAGACCTCCCGGTCCCACAGCCAGCTCAGCTTTCTGAGCGGTGAATCGGAAATAACTCTGCTCGTCCCCCGTGGACCCCAGAGCGTCTGCGCCTCTGGCCCCCGATCTCGAGAGAGCAGGTGCCCGGTCCCTTCAGCCCTGGGCGTGATTTCCAGTCTGTACGGCAACTGGACGGCAGCAAACGTCCAGGGGACCACGCAGAGGCTCTGGGGGAGGCCTGGGGGCAGGAAGGCAGCGAGGCCCCCGCCTCTGCCTTGCGATGGGGCATTGAGCAGGTCTCTGGACATCCCGTCCATGTCCTGCGTCAGGAATCGCTGGGCTTTTGTTGCTTCTGCACTGTCTATCTGTGCGGCTTCTGGCCATGGGCGGGCACAGTGTTGGATGCCCACACCTCGCGAGCCCTCCCGGTAGACGAAGCAGCAGGTCTCAGACCTGACTGAGGGGCGACGTGACTGAAGCGTGAGCACAGGGCCAGTGGCCGGTGAGGGTCAGGTGGTCCGGGTGCTTCTAGCCGTTCGGTCTCGGGATCCTCTGCCGTGTCCTATGAAGCGTGCCTCCCGTAGCACCCGGAGGCGGAAGGCGTGCCAAGGCCTCTCCTTTCCCATCGCCCCTGGTTTTCAGCCTCCAAATGTGAATCTAGTCTGTGATCCTGACCACGCACGCACCTCTCATGCGGCCAGATAGACCCTTCACGTCCATAGTGGCCTTGAACGTGACTCCCCCTAGAGATGTTTTTATGCCTTTTGATACAGAAAGCGGATGATATTGACAAGCACCTTTTTTATTTTTTTTTTAATCCTCACCGGAGGATATTTTTCCATTGCGTTTAGATAGGTGGGAGGGAGGTGGTGGGAGAGAGAAACATGCTAGAGCAGCGGTTCTCAACCTGTGGGTCGCGACCCTTTTGGGGGGCAAACGACCCTTTCACAGGGGTCGCCTAAGACCATCGGAAAATGCAGATATTTACATCACGATGCATCACAGTAGCAAAATTTCATGGTTGGGGGTCACCACCACATGAGGAACTGTATGCAAGGGTCGCGGCCTTAGGAAGGTTGTGCTAGAGACATGTTGGTTGGTTGCCTCCCGCACTCGCCAGGCCAGGGGTCAAGCCCGCCGTGGAGGTATGTGCCCGGGACTAGGAACGGAACCCCCAGCCTTTTGGTTAGCGGGCCGCCGACGCTCTAACCATCGAGGGAGCCGGCCAGGCTGACAAGCACCTTTGAATGAGCGACGGCCGGTTTTCCGTGTTGGAATGAAGTGGACGTGCCTCGGGAGCATGACGCGCCGTGACGAACGGGTGCACGCCGTTCCCGCGGGCCTGCCGAGAGCGGCGTGCGGCCTTCTTCCGGAAAAGGAAGCCCCGCTTTGCAAGGTTCGGGCCCCCGGGAGCCGGGGAGCCCGCACCGTGTTCTCCGTGCAGGACGCAGGAGCAGAAAGATACACGGTTTCTAAGGAGAACGTGGAGACTTTCCTCCGTGGGTTTAACGGACGAGATCCCTGTTGCCTCATGGAAATCCCCTGTGGATGCCGCCGCCGCCGCTCCACAAGAGGGCTGGCTGCCCTCCAGCCTGCTCCACGACACCCCACGGAGCCCGACAGCGATACCTGTGCCGGCGTGGCGCCGTCTCCGCCCTCAGCGGTGCCTCCCCCGGGCCGGCCTCATCCCTGGATCAGCTCCCACCACCACCACCACCCTCCACCCCATCAGCGGTGCTGGCTGGCCGCAGATCCACAAACCTGCACAGGCCGCCCGCTCTGCTCTGGGCGCCGGGCACTGGGCTCCTGTGTGGACAGAAGGCGCTGCGGCTCCTGTTCCCACAGACCGGACCACCCTGCCCTTTAGACGTGGCCGTGGCCCTGGAGCAGGGAGAGCCAGGCGCCCTGCTGGTCCCTGGACCTTCTCCCTCATCTCTCCTGGGAGCCAGGGAACAAGCTGCCCCCTGCCTCCTTCCCCCACCCCTGCTTTCTCCTGTCTCCCTGCACCATTTTGACGAGGGTGGCCAAGGCTGATGCCGCGAAAGCGCGGGGAGCTTAGGAACACCAGTCCCCGGCTCCTGGTGCAGATCCCTGGTCTCAGAACCTCGGGCAGGGGCCGAGCACCTGTGTCCTAACACCCTCCAGGGTCATTCTCATCTCTGAAACCCCAGAACCAGGGGCCCACAGGAGGCTGAGGAGGCCCCTTCCTGCCCCCAAATACTGAGAAGGCGGCCCCTCCCCGAGAGCACTCCCCACCCCCCACTCCCAGCCAGGCCATCGGCATCTCTCCCCACCCACGCTCCTCCCCTCTGCCTTCTGCCCTTTGCTTTCAGGTGGGAGTGAGGAGTCCTTCCAAAAGACCACGCCTCCTGCTCAGAACCCCCCGGGGTCCCTGAACACCAAGAGCATTGGCAGGGCCTTTCAGAAGCCCCGGGGCCCGCACCATCCGGCCTGGCTCTGACCCCCGTTCTGCTACCTGCGCCTTGCGTCTCCCCTGCGGGCCACACTGGCCTCGTGCTGGTCCGAAACCCACACGGCTGCCGGGTGTCCACTCCGTGAGCGCCTGTGGGACCCAGGAACTGACGGGCGGGTGCTGGGGGGCAGGGGAGCCCCCCAAGGAGCTGCCGTTTTGTCCCCCACCGCTGGCACCTGCCTCGCAGACAGGCAGCCGATGCTCTCTAGCTCCCCGGGGGTGATCGGCAGCCCCCGCACCGAAGTACAGGTGGTTTCGGGGCGGCCCTTTAACGCCAGGCGCCATGTTATAGAGTGACTCCCCTCTGGACCAGATTGTCCGCGTCATTCTAGAAGTCTCATTCCGAGGAAGTTTCTAGGACAGCGGTTCTCAACCTGTGGGTCGCGAACAGCTAGCAGGGTCTCCTCAGACCATCAGAAAACACAGATATTTACAGTAAGATTCATAACAGTAGCAAATTACAGTTATGAAGTAGCGACAAAAATAATTTTATGGTTGGGGAATCACCACAACATTAAGAACTGTATTCAAGGGTTTCGGCATTAGGAAGGTTGAGAACCGCTGCTCTAGGAGTAGACGGAACCTCTCCCACCCCACCCCCACTCCTTTGGCTGCACAGTTCCTTCAGCCACTGTTGATCCAGGGTCTGCCACCCCTCCCACCGCTCTCTCCTCCTCCACAAATGCCCGCAGAGCGCCCGCCACGTCCAGGCACCGTTCCCCGCCCCTCAGGACGAGGGACACGTGCTCCTTTGGGGAACCAGGGCCTCATCTCCGACTCCAGCTCTTGCTCCCACGCAGAGGATAGGGACCCGGGTCCTCGGGCCTCTCCTGGCCCCGAGAGGAGAGCGGCTCTGGCCGGTTTCTCGGGAGTGGCCGTCCTGAGGCGAGGGCTGGGCCAACAGCACTTAGGACTCTCAGCCTCCTTCCTGGTGAGGAGGAGGGAGGGAGGGGCTGTCTGGTGGGGTTCACCGCTGAGGCCAGCTGAGGGCACACGTGGTGCAGATCCATGACAAGGGGGTGGTAGACGGGATTAGAGGTCAGGACGTGGCGAAGTTCAAAGCCAGGCCGTCCCGAGGGGCATCGTGAGGACTTCACCCGCTTTGGGTCCCCGTGAAGGGAGCCCCTCCCCGAACCTGAGAGAGGAGCGTTGGCTCTTCCTGCAGGTGCTGTGGTGGATGTGACCCGCCTCCAGCGCGAGGCCAGGCCCGGGTGGAGTGGGGGGTGGCGGTAAACAGGATGTTCCCTGTCTTCAGCAGCTAGGGCGGCCGGGGGAGCGTGTTATGTAACTACCTGTAGCTAATTAGGGTGGAAGCGAAGGAGGCAGAGGAGGGGAAGGTGGGCGTGGAGAGGCGAGGCTGGAGGCATCTGCCACGAGCCCTGAGAGATGAGGAGGGCGTTTGTCAAGCAGAGATGCGACGGGCGTCCGGACCGGGGGAGCAGGCGGTGCCTGGCTGTGGCTTCCAGCTGGGGAAGCGCAGGTGCGTCTGACCTGCCCCTGCGGGAGGGGTCGTGAATGCCAGGTAAGGGGTCGTGAATGCCAGGTAAGGCGTCTTGCAGGTGATGGGGAGCCGGGGGAGGTGCTTGAGTGAGTTCGGGTTCTAAAAAGACAGTCCCGTCGGTGGTCCCTGCAGCTTCCATGTGGCGGTGAAGGCGTGTAAAAGGTCGCAGGCGTTGTGCGGTGAGGGATGAGCTTGCCTGTGGGTGTGATACCTGCCCCATCCCACCGGTCGCGCTGGCTTCACGGGTCGGTACCTACTGAGTGGTCCTCCGGGGGCTGCTGCTCAAGACCCCTGCTCTACCGACCCGCCGGGGCCAGGCGGGGAAGCGAGGCAGCGCGGCTCTGGCACCTGTTGCCCGGCCGCCGTGGACTCCGGCCAGTAGGGAACGGAGCGGGCAGTGCCCCAGCTTGATTCACGGCACCTCTGCAAGCACCTACGGCTGCTCCTGGCCTCAACGCGGTGCTTCCAGACAGACATCCACAGCGGAGAATCCAGGGCACGCGCGTGCTCGCCCGCCGGCCGGCCGGCTTCCCGGTGCGGCCCCCAGCACCGGCTTAATGGGCGGGAAAGGGGGTCAGTGTCAGGAACCAGAGCGTGTGACCGTTTGCTGGGAAACCAGCAAACTCGGCCGTGGGTGACTTCTGCAGAGCTGGCGGGGCCCGTGTGCCCCCCGGTCACCGGCGTGTAGGCCACCCCCGCCCTTGACCTCCACCTTCCCGAGGGAAGAGAGAGGGGGACCTGTTCCACAGGCCAGCGGGCAAGTTCTGAGCCACTCCTGGGGCGTTCGCCCTGGCGGCGAGCCTGCTCCAGGCCAGGCTGGCGGCCAAGTCGTGCCCAGAGCCTGGCAGCCGGGGCGGGTTGGAGAGCGGCTTCTGCGGGAGAGTTCCCGCCCAGGATGTGGGCCAGGGGAAGGCACGCAGCTCCCCTCCTCGCCCGCCCCTTTTCTAGGTCAACACGTGGGGGAGGCCTGGAGAGGCGAAGCCACTGGCCCAAGGTCACACAGGGGCCGGGAACGGGGCATACACCACACGGGAGGCGGTGATGGTCCCCGGAGCTGGCCGCGGCCCTGCTGGCAGAGGTCCCCGTGGAGACGGACAGTGGGTCCGCGCGCCTTGCCACCAGCCAGGCCCGGGGGACTTTCTCCTTGTCCCCCTGCCTCTCCTCTGGGAAACCAGCCCAGAGCCAGGATCCTGGGACACCGGGGCTGGCGGGGGCTGGGCATGATACCCGGGAGTGCCCGCTCTGGCCCTTTGCTGTTCGTTTGGTTGCAGAAGCTCTGGTGGCTGCTTAATGCCGGGAGGGAGCAAACGTGTTCTTAGGATCCGGACAGGCACGGAGGGAGGTGAGGCAGAGGGCCCTGCTTAGAGGCCTGGGTGCCATAAAGCCCCACAAATTGTCCCCAGAAAGCCTGCCACCCTGGATTTTCGGAGCTCCATGTCGTGCCCGGAGTTTAGCCCAAAACTGCCCTTTGGCGATGGCATTGGCATCTGAGTCTCACCTGTGAATTGCCTCGTCCCTGGATCTCAGCACCATGGACAGAGCTCACGCAGCCGCGTGCCCGGCTCTTAGGCCAGCGAGGCGGCAGGGGGCACGGTAACCCTGCCAGGCCTCTGGAGAGACCTGGCTCTCTTGATTGTCCGTTTGCCTCCCTGAGTGGGTTCTCCCTGATGCGTGAGAAGGCTCCGGCAGCCCTGCTGGCTGGCTTCAAGACAGGAAAACTGTCACGGCTTTATCAGGCAGATGCACAAGTCCCCATCCGGGTCACAGCCCTGTGTGGCGGTGGCGTGCGGGGATTGAACGAACTCTCCCCAGGTTATGACTCCCACCTGGTGAGCTGTGTGTTCGGTCAGCAGTCCGGAGAGGCTCCCGCGTTATTGCAGCTCGGAACAGACGTGATCCCCCTGCTGGCAAAGGTCACAGGTCGACCTCCCCAGCCCAGGCCCCCGGGGTTTACTCACGTCTGAAAGCAAGAGGAGAGCAGATGGTGAAAGGACCCTCCCTTGTGGGCCGGGGCGCTCACCATTTGGAAAAGCCAGTCCCTCTGGCTTCCCTGGGAAGGATGCAGCACCTCCCAGGTGGAAAGCCTGTTTCTCCACGAGGTTTGGGTGGCTCTCACGGCTGCTTCGGGGCGACCTGTGTGTTTTATGTGAAGCTGTTTTCGGGGTCAAACCTTGGAGCATCTAATTCACTGTGTGATTCGTGGACAATCTACGCTCGTGGCAACCACGGTCCTTAACACATTTGGTGCTTCTCCGGGCAGAAGGCCCTGCCATAGACTTTTCCATTTACTCTGAGCAACAGCGTGGTAAAGAGGTCACTATTGTTCCCATTTTACAGATGAGGAAACCGAGGCACAGACCCTGCTGAGGGCGCGTAGGAAAGCCTCCCCGCAGCGGCGGCTTCCCACCTAGTCGTCCTCATTTTGCTCCGTGTCCGGGGGCTGCTGGGCTCAGCGGGGTGGCTCTAGTTGAGGCCTCCCGTGAGCTCAGACCGGCTGGGGCTGGAAGCCTCTGGAAAGCTTCTTCATGCACCCCCCTGGCACCTGGCTGGGAACGTGCACACGGCCCGAGAGCACGGGGAGGCTGGCCCCACTGGGATCCTGGAGTCTCTTCACCTTGAGGTCCTTCCAGTGAGGGGCCAGGCCCGCCGGCTCCCCACGCTGTGGCTCTCGTGTCTGTGTCCTAAGAAAGGTGAGCGGGAGCAGGTATCTGCGTCTCCTTGGGTGGCCCAGCCTCAGGCATCAGACCTGTGACATTTGCCGGCGTGTCTGTTCCACGGCAGCCGGTCACAGGCCCCCCCACCGGGAGCCCCTGTGGCGGGAGGAGCGTGAGCAATGTGCGGCCTGTTTCAGGCGCCGCAGAGCGGAGGCACTGCATGAGGGAGGGGTTAGCAGGGGCACGGGGAGGTGACTCAGGTGGTCGGGGCCTGCGCACTGTGGCTGCAGGAATTGGAGCTTGTCAATTTCTGCACCCCTTCCCCGCCCCCCACACTATGCATGGGTCCCCCCTCACTATGTAGGAGTCCCCCTGCACTGTGTAGAGGTCCCCCTCACTGTGCAGGAGGCCTCCCCAAGAAGCAGCCAAGCTGTGTGAGCCCAGGGTCTGTGTGTTTTGTTCAAGGGGACTTTGATGCAGGCTGCACCCCGTCTGCACCCCCTTTCCTACCCTGGCCTCCCACCTCTTCATGGGGCCAGGCCTCAGTTTCTGGGGCCTTGAGCACTTGCCTCCAGGGACCACTTCCTCCCTGAAACGCATCAAAAGTCTCTTCTGAGTGAAAGTTCTTATTCCTCCTTCTCATTTTTACCAGAAATGGAAACATTTTCATGGGCCCTGGGCTCTGTGCCGGCTGCCAGCTCATGGAGACATGGGGCCTGCTGTCCTCCCGCTCCCTCCCTGCCTCCTCTCTCCCCGTCCCCCCTCCCCGTCCCCCCTCCCTCTCCTCTGCTCCCTCCCACACTGCCTCACGCCTCTTCCTTTGCAGGCCACCCTCCTCCCCAGCACGGAACCGGCTCTCGTCTCTGTCCCCTGGGCCAGTGCGGGAACTGGAACAGAGTGTCCCCGTGTCCTGGGCCTCAGGGAAGGGCCGAGTTGGCTGAGGGACCCGAGCTGAGACTGGCCGTCTGGTTTCGGCTCATCTCAGAACACCGCGCCCTGAAGGTCCTCTGGTGGTTTCCCGGAGCCTCCAGAGGCGGTGGGCGGCTCAGGGGCCGGCTTCTCCCTTCTCCCAGCTGCTGCCGCCAGTGGCCGTGGGCACCCTGATTGGCACGTGGGGCTGCCAGAACCAGACTCACACCCTCCGACCCAGCTTAGGGTCAAACTCTCATCCTCTGGAAGCGTGCCGTTCAGCCATCGCTCGGTGCCAACACGGGCCTCAGAGGGGAAAGACAGAAACCTCGCATGGGAACTGGGGGGAGGTGTTCGACCCGGAATCAGCGCCTCGTGGAAACCGGAGCAAAGCCAGTGGCTTCCTGAGGGAGAGGTGCCCCCGTAAAGTCATGGGCAGCCAAGGTGTCTCCCTTCCTCTCTGTTGGGAGCCCCAGGTCTCCCCCTTCTGCACCCCCACTCAGGGTTCACAGCCAAGGAGTAGGCTGGGGTCTCCTGTGTGACCTCACATGTGGGTCCATCTCCCTGGGGCCTGGATTCCCGGGAGACCAGCTGCTGGTCGGCTGGGGTGGCGCCCTCTGTCCTGTGGCCGGGCAGGCGGACAGCTGCCTCTCCCGGGCTGTAACGGGCGCCCCCTGCACCCCCCTTCCAAGGGCAGAGCGGCCGCAGGCCAGCCTTTGGCTGTACACAGTGAGGAGGCTTGTGGATCGGAGAATGGGCGTGAGAGCCAAGTTTTTACCTGTCCTCCGTTCGCATCCTCATAGGACACGTACTAAGAAAAGTACGAAGCTCCTAAAACCAGGGTTTTCAAAAATACATTATTTTTAAGTCATTCCATTTAACGAAGTTTAATTAGTTACGTTTAATTAATCGACATTCTATACAATCACGTGTCCTGTTCTTGGACTTTCCATTCTGCCAAAGACAACTGGGACTTTGGCTGGTGCCCTGATCTGGCATGTGGGCCCCCACTGGGGGTACAGGGGAGGGGGTGGGCTCCGGTGGGTCAATAGCCACAGGCTGGCTGCAGGGAGAGCCTCCCTACCTGGCACAGTCCAGCCTCCAATCTCCTGGGGATCCCCCCCCCACAGCCTACCTCATGAAGCAGACAGGAGGCTCGGGGAGGTGGCACGGGGAGCCAAGGGAAGGGTGGGGTTCGTTCCAGGTTGTTGAACCCTCAAAAAGTATCCTTGGTGACGAGGGAGGCGGGATGGCCTCTCTGGCAGGGCCAGCCCATGGCACGGGGGTGCAACCTGCGGAAAGAACAGGTGTTCCATCTGTGAGGGAGGGGCGCTGGCTCAGGGCAGTGGGCACCAGCCAAAGGCCCAGACGGAGCCTGGGAGCATGGGGGAGCCAGGCAAGGTTGGGGTGCAGGGAAGCGCGGGGCCCAGGCTGTGATGTGGAAAGACAGTCCTCCTGCCAACGGGAAGGCTGGACCGACATTTGCAAATTAGACATCTGTGCCGGCAGACACTTCCAACGGAGCACGTGTCTGGCGTGTGCAGACGCAGCCACACGGGCTGATTTCTGAGCACATGTCTCGGTTAGGGAGCTCGCTCCCCAAGGCCCTGCCCGCCCGCCCGGAGCGGCTGAGAGAGCGACGGAGATTTGGAATGCTGATTCCAGTCTCGGAGAGAATCCCAGGCCTTAGACTGACTCTTCCCCTCTTTCCCCTCCCCCAACCCTGTCCACAGACTGATGCACACGTGGCGCTTCCTTTAGCAAGCCCTTCCACTGCCCAACCAGGGGGCTGCCCTGGGGGAGGTGGGCGGGGCTTCATGGCCCGAATGACAGGTGAGGAAGAGGCTCAGGCTACCTGGGGAGCCCCGCCCGGGTCACGGAGTTGGATGGGAATGTGGGTCCCTCTAATGCCAAATCCTCCTGCCCAAGGAGTTCGTGCCCAGTTCCCAGCTCTCTGAGGCACCGCCCATGCAGGGGAGGCGGACTCTGGTCTTGGCTCTGTGGTCATGTGTCCTTGCTTAGCTCCTTGAGGCCACAGCCAAGCTGTGTTCTGGGGACGCCCGAGTCCAAAATCAGGTCAGCAGGGCCCTGCTCCCTCGGGAGGTTCTGGATAGGATCTCGTCTCGCCCCTTCCTGTTTCCGGGGGTGGCTGGCACCCCTCGGGGCTCCTTGGCTTGTGGCTGCATCACTCCCATCTCTGCCTCTGTCGTTACGTGCCTCCTCTGTGTCTCTGTCCCCAAACCCCGCTCTGTTCTTTTGTAAGGACACCAGTCCCTGGATTTTGGGGCCATTCTAATCCAGTATGAGCTTATCGTAACTGGATGACATCTACACAGACTCAAAGAAAGTTGCAGGTGCCTAGCCCAGTGGTTCTCAACCTTCCTAAGGCGGCGACCCTTGCATACAGTTCCTCATGTGGTGGTGACCCCCAACCATGAAATGTTGCTACTGTGATGCATCGTGATGTAAATATCTGCATTTTCTGATGGTCTTAGGAGACCCCTGTGAAAGGGTCGTTCGACCCCCAAAGGGGTCGCTACCCACAGGTTGAGAACCCCTGACCTAGCCGGTGTTGCTCAGTGGGTAGAGCGTCGGTCTGCAGACTGGAGGGTCCCAGGTTTGAGTCCGGTCAAGGGCATGTACCTTGGTTGAGGGCACATTCCCAGGGAGGGGGCGTGCAGGAGGCAGCTGATCGATGTTTCTCTCTCGTCGATGCTTCTAACTCTCTATCCCTCTCCCTTCCTCTCTGTAAAAAAAAAAATCAGTAAAATACATATTTTTAAGAAGTTGCAGGTACCCGTAGTAGGGACGTGATTAGGGGGAACGCAGCTCACCGCACTACACGGGAGATTGCCGGGGCAGGGCCGGCTCCGTCGTGGCCCTTCTCTCAGCCAGAGGCTCTGCGGGTACTCAGCTCTGTCGGCCACAGTGTCTCACCTGCCCCGCACCCCTGCCCCCCGCGGCCCCTGCGTCCTCCGCTCCTCTGCCAGGGCGTCAGCCGCTGCAGCCCGGCGCCGTGGGGACAGGCTGTGCCGCTCGCCCTGGCATCTGTTTGGGCTCCTGCCAGCGCCCAGCTGCAGCGAGTGGGCGGCAGCGTGGGCGCATCACGTGTCCGGGGAGCAGGCTGCCCTGGCATCCTTTCGCGGGGCTCCAGGCAGCACCCGGTGCGCGGCTCAGGGGGGGCATCGCGCTGACTCCAGGGCCACGAGGCAGCGGTGTTCAGGGAGGTGGCGCAGAGCTCGGGCCCGTGAGCGCCTCTTGTTCTCGTCCCGTCCACGTCGCGGACTCTCCTCCGGGGCAGGGGGGACCTCCGGCCGCCGCTGTCTCACCTCCAGCCGACACTGTCTCCTCCAGTGCATGGCGCCGTGGCAGGCGGGTGGCTGGTGCTTTGCGACCCTGAGATGCCCGGACGAGTCTCCTCACTTTCGAAGCATCCTGCAGGGCTGCCGGGCGAGCGATGAGGTCATGGTATGAGTTGCACCGCGCACTCGAGAAACGCCACCTTTTGTCATCGGGGAGATGGCTCCGGAGGCGGCGGCTGGACGGGGTTCCAGAACGGGCCACAGTGAAAGGCAGAGCCTCCTGGCTCTCGGGCCGAGGGCCGGTGGTGACTCGACCCCAGGGGGAGCGGGTCACTGGAAAGGGCAGGTGTGGGCCTGGAAGGTGGCCCCCCCAGGAAAACGAGTTGCACAGACGTGCCAGCAGGCAGATGCGTCCTGAGGACAGCAGGGAGTCGGCGGACGGCGGCCCGGGTGGTGGGACCAGAGAGGGGAGCAGGGACCTTCTGCCCAGGGCGAGGGGAGACCCCCGGGTTCCAGGGACAGAGGAGGGGGCAGGAAGCAGTGAGGGCTTGCACAGGGGCAATCTGTCCCAGTCTAGCACAGACGGCATCCTGGGAAGGATGGAGGTCAGGGTCTTAGGAGACAGTGCCTGGCACACACTGGGTGGCCGTGGGGGCTGGCACGTGGGAAAATATTGGTTCTCTGGCCCTTTAAGAAAAGATTCCTGCAAAGAAGCATTGGAAGCGGCCCGGGGCCAGCAGGGAAGGAGCCTTCCTGGGCTGACTCCTCACCGATCTGAGGTTCCTCTGTCCTCAGCCTCTGTGTGGCCCTGGCTCCCACAGCTGCTGAGTGCTCCCCGAGGGGAGTGGCCAAACGACCCCGGCTCCTCAGCAGCCGGCAAAGTGCCAGGCGCACAGTAGGTGCGCAGTTAAGAAAGCAGACACAACCTGCTGCCGTGCCCGAGCTAGGCTGCTCCCCGAGCTCTCGCCGGCTGAGAGGAGAATGCTGACACCCGGCCCTCGCAGCCGGGCTGAGGGGCCTGGGCACCCCCGTACCTGGAAAAGCTCCCCACTGGTGCTGCATCCGGGGCTGGATTGGGGCTCCCTCCTGGGCAAGCGGCCTGAGGGGCAGCCGGTGGACCTGATGCAGCTGGGGGTCCAGCACTGTGCCTGGCACACAGACACCCTCGGGACTCTCGAGGCCACATAGAAAGCCAGTTTTGCCACAATGGGTGCTCAGCCTGGTTAGCGCAGGGCAAGGACAGGGTTGGAAAAGGGGAGAGGGCAGAAGTAGCGAGGCCCCGAGTGGAGTCAGGGGCGGTGCCCGCTGGTTAAAGGGCCAGTGGGAGCATGAGGGCCTGAGGGGGAAGCTCAGCTCCTGGCATGAACTCTCTTTTGGGTGAGACACAGGCCATTTTGTTGCATGCCCTCCCCTGGGGGACGAGGCAGTGCAGTTCTTGCTAACGAGCTGGCGTTGAACACACACTCCGTGCCGCGTCCCTGTCAGACAAATGAGAGAGTCTCTCCCCGTGGAGGCCAGTGTGCGTGGGCCCAGGGCCACGGGGAGCGGGGAGGGAGCTCGTCCCCGGCCCCGGGAGATCCGGTCGGCGGCAAGTGCACCGGGACAGGGTGCGCCCGAGGGTCCTGCCGCAGCCAAGCTCATCAAAATGTGTGTGTGTGTGTGTGTGTGTGTGTGTGTGTGTGTGTGTGTGTGTAAACCAGTGGTTTAAAAATATTTATTTTTTTAAAATATATTTTATCGATTTTTTTATGGAGAGGAAGGGAGAGGGAGCCAGAGCCAGAAACATTGATGAGAGAGAAACATCGATCAGCGACCTCCTGCACACCCCCCACTATGGATGTGCCCTTGACTGGAATCGAACCTGGGACCCTTCAGTTCGCAGGCTGACACTCTATCCACTGAGCCAGACCAGTTTTGGCGAAAAATACATATTTTTAAAATTTATTTCAGAGAGGGAGAGAGAGAGGGAGAGAGAAACATCAGTGATGACAGTGAATCGTGGATCAGCTGCCTCCTGCAGGCCCCACACTGGGGATCGAGCATGCAACCAGAGCCTGTGCCCAGACTGGTAATTGAACCGTGACCTCCTGGTTCATAGGTCGTTCAACCACGCTGGGTGGGCTAAATGGGAGATGTTTAACCTTTTCCATGTCATGTACATGCCAGCCAATTATTAGAATTACTAATTAATTACTGATTACTAGAATTCTGCAGCTCACCAAAAAAAATGTACCTTTTGCTGATCTGACAGACATACAGGTGAGATTCTGATTCGGTCACTGGATGGCGCTGTGTCGGCTGTCGCTTGTTTTATTTGACGCCTAAGAGAGAGGAAGTCAGGCTGCTAGCTCAGTCCGGTGCTGCAGGCTTTAACAGTCCCCGTGGCACACGGCTGAGGACGCGGGTGTGACTGTTCCCAGCCACCGAGGCTGCCCGTGTGGAAAGGAGCCGAGACCCTGCAGGCTGAGCTGTGTGTGTGTGTGTGTGTGTGTGTGTGTGTGTGTGTTGTGTGTGTGTGTGTGTGTGTGTGTGTAGGGGGGTCTCCCCATGGCTGGGTTCCTGCATTTGTAACAAACCCCTGAGGTCTGCCTCAAGCAACAGAGCCCTCCCTGCCCAGCGGGACTGCTTGCCTTCACCACGGGGAGCTTCGGGTGTCTGAGAGCGGCCTGCTGCCCCCCGGCGGCCTCCTGGGACTGGACACCTGTGCCCGAAGGTCTGGCTGCGGTGAGCGTGTGCACGGCGGCCGAGCCTGGCCCCGAAGCCTCCTCGTTCAGAGGGTTCTGGGGGCGTGGCGTGCTGCGTGGATTCCCCGTTCTGTGAGCTGTGCCCACGGCCACCCCCGCCGAGCACCTCTCTGCGCCAGGGGCAGGGCTGGGGCTGCGGCGGTCAGGCGGACCTCACCTCGCTGGTCGGAGCAGACGCAGCCGCTCTGGACCGGGGCACGGGGTGCCGCAGCATCGAGGCTCCGAGAGGGGTTCCTGGGCGGCCCCTCGGCATCTCGAGGGCGCTCTCTGCCCAGCGGGGGCCCTCCTGCCACGCTGCTCCTCTCTGAGTGCCCAGCCCCGAGCACGGGGTCTCACCATGGGCACACCGTGACAGACCCCTGCTGGGGGAGGGGCGAGTCCGGCCAATGTCTGCCAACACTCTGGGGTGGAAGCCGCTAACTGTCCCCCCGAAGCCAGGCGCCAGGCTGCCTGGCCCAGTCGCTTCCCGGGAGTGCGGCCTCGGGACTGAGGTCTTGCCGAAGGGTGGGAGCCTAGCAGTGCGGGCCAGGGCTCCGGGAAGCACCCGGTGAACGTGGCCGGCATCCCCGCAGAGGGGAGAGCTGAGGCTGCAGGCAGGGCCGGGCGCTTCCTCGGGCGCCTGGCTCTTGGACCCCTTCCGCGCATGCGTTTCTCAGCGGAGGCTGTGGGTTAATGGGTGCAGAGTTGCCTGGGACGCTGTGTGCCCCATGCCCGTTTACAGTGGGGGCGGTGAGCCTGCAGCGGGCGGGGCCTGCCTGAAGGCGCACAGCCAGCCGGGACCCACCTCTCTTGGAGGCCACCAGCCTTCCTCCCACGGCCAGGCAGCGATCGATGCTTGTTTTTCTCCCTTCCTCTGAGTTTTCTCCTGGGGTCCCCTTTTCTCCCCTGGGTCTGCTGCCCCAGGAGGGGGTACGCTGGGGTTCCTCTGAGCTCCGTGGCTGCTGGGGTGTGCAGCTCCATCCTGGGTGGCTGCTTCTCCCTGGCCGGTGACCTTTGCCAAAGGTGAGGCCTGCAGAATCCGCTCCCCAGCTCCTCGCAGCCCCCCCAACACGAGGCCCTCCCTTTCAGGAAAGAGGCCTTCCACGGGGGAGGTCACAAGCTGGGTGGTGGCAGCTGCAGGGTGCACACCTGGTGCCTGGGGAATAGCACCCCTGCAGAGACTCCTGGGCCGGGGACTTCCACCTGCGAAGGGAAGAATTCCAGCGGCTGGGTCTCCACTTCCGGATGGGGTGCCCTCAGGCCAGTGAGGAGGGGGGCTCACCACAGGGGCTTCAGGCACTGGCCCTCGCCTTCTGCTCCTGGGAACCTGCCTCGGAGCATTCTGCCTGCGGAGGCACCGAATGCCACGAGAGGAAGTGGTGCCTCCTGGCCTCGGGGAGCCCCCGATCACGCTGGTGGGGACGGAGTCCTTGCGGGAGCTTCTGTTGGCCCCTGTGTTTCTGCTGCCGCCGTGAATGTGGACGGGATCCCCTGTGAGCGTGAAACCGCCGCATCCCGGGGTGCAGAGCCAGCTGCAGCACTTCTGACCTCGGCGCAGCATCCATTGTAAAATGGGCCCATTGGTTTTGGACAAGTATCGGATCAAACTTGTCACCCTGACTTCTCACTGCCTTGTCAGCAGTAGATCCTTCATAAACGCCGTCCCCAGACAGACGCTGTGTCCAGCCGGCCGCAGACCCGCGGACTGACCCGCCTGCGGAGATGGGGTTTTTGCATTTTAGTAGATGGTCAGACCCTCCCCCCGCCCCAGCTGGCCAGTCCGGGTGCAAAAAGCATGTTAACATGCAAACGCTCCCACGTGGAATATCGGTGGAGACCGCCTGCAGAGGAGGGTGTTCACACAGCACAGGCTGTGCGGTTACAGCTGTTTGCTCTGCAAGACCCGCACTCAGCACTCTCAGCTGCAGGCACCGTCACTCATTCGTTCACCCAGCGCCTCAAGCCAGACACGGGGCCTGGGGGACAAGCCGGTGACTCAGACCGGGCCCATCCTTCCTCAGGAGCTGGCAGCTTTGTGGGGAAAGGCCCGGGGAAAGGGGTGGTGATGGGACGGGGCAGGAGATGCTCAGGGGTGGTCTGCTGCAGGCCTCTGACACCCAGAGGGGTCCCTGGGGGTGCTGCCAGCCAGGCTGAGGCTGGAGGAAGGGAGGAGCAGCAGGAAGAGAGGGAGCAAATGCAGGTGGTTAGAGAGCAGGGGGGAGGGTGACAGAGGATGAGTGGGGATGGCCTGGGCGCGAACAGGCACTGGCCAGGAGACCAGCCATGCCTTTGAGCAGAATCGGCTACCGGGTTCAACCTGAACACAATTTTTGATGAGACCTTGGTTCTCGTCACTGCTCTACCCCTGGCCCCTGTGGGTGTTCGTATGGGTGCCTGGCACGTGTGGGTGTGCGGTAATTATCTTGAGTCTCAATGTCTTGTCTCTGAAACGGAAAGAGCACCTACTTTGGTCTGTGCTGCTGCTGTCGTATCCCGGGACTCACACCGTAGGTGCTCAGTGAATGTGACTCGAGGGCTGTCGACTGGTAATGCCATATGGGCCACACCCTGCACTTGCTCATGAGCTGCTGGTCGGTCCCCAGCAGGCGAGGCTGGGAAAGCAGCTCCTGGGCCCATGACGACAGGCGTGTGTGGAGCCACACGCAACACATGTCGGCGCTGAGGAGAGACCACTGCTTGTTGTTAATAGTAATAATACCCGTGAGCCTTGGTTGAGCAGGCTGCTGACTGGTGTTCTCTCTCCGAGACTCTGGGAGGCAGTTCCGGGCCCAAGGGTGCCGGGGCTGCCATCTCCTTTGAGTCGCCATCTGGTGGCAGCTGGGCCACACTGTGGCCACCCGGGAGGGACAGGGGCACGTGGAGGAGGAGTTTTTCCCCCCCGGAGACCTCTTGCCCAGCCCCTGCCGAGGACCCTCCTGGGTGCCCGTGCCTGTCCCTGGGAGAGAGGCCTCCCTGTGGGTCGCTGGCAGAGCTGGGGACACCTGTCCATGCTCTCGCTGTGGTCTGGTTTTAGGAGTGACGTGGTTTTCGAGCGTCCGGTGAAGTATCTCGCGCATAGAGGAGAGTATACCTAGCGTGTGTGCACAGCGGGGAGAGAAATACGAAACGAACACCTGCGTCCCCATTGCTCCTCTTCTGAATAAATGGGAATAAATCCCAGAATCCCTTTGTCCGGTTTCCATCAGCCCCTGCTGTGGCCTCCTCCTCCTCGCTTGCAGCCTCAGCGCTTCCCACACTCACCGCGGCTTTCTGGCCCCGACTGCCTTCTGCACACCCTCTGCCTCTGCACCTGTCACCCGGGCAGGGTGCCCTTCCTCTGGCACCATCAGCCGCACGACTCCTGCCAGCCTAGAGGTCTCAGCTTAAATCATCTCTCCTCCCCCCTCCCCGCCTCCCCCTCCCTCCTCCCAGTCCTCTAGGGACTGTTCCCTGCCTGGCCTTCCAGGCAGGTCCGGACTCCCACAATGCCCTGGGCTCACATCACCATAGTGACCTGTTTGCCTTTTCCCTTTGCTGGGCCCTGAGGTCCTTGAGGACTGAAGGCCTTGTCTGCTCATGTTCAGTGGGGCTCAGCTCAGGGTGCACCGAGGTGTTCAGGGGAGCCCGGGCCTCCCTCCTGCTCCCCCAGGGACGCCGTGTTCTAGGCAACCACTGAGGTCTCTCCAGGGAGAAGGTAGTGCTGCCTTCATGCGCCGGCACCATCCACGCGTGTGGCTCCTGGCATTCGGGAATTTCCAGGCGGGAGCGCATGCTTGCCCATGAGATCAGGATGACCTTCCTCGCCCAAGCCCTGGAATTACACTTGAGCCTGAACCGCTCCAGAGCCAGCGAGTCTCGGAGAGAATGGGGGGAATCGCCCGCCCCCTGGTCCCAACCAGGTGGAACCTTCAGCACCTCCAGGAGCCCACGTGTAGTTCCAGGACTGGCATTCGTTCGAAAAACAAGTTTCTCCTAAAATTAAATGCCACCGAAGCTATCGTCCCTCGGCCTGGACATCCCTGCTGGGTTCAGAGAGGCTTGAGCCTTCATCATTGTCATTCATACATGGCAGCGACCTGACCCTTCCCGACAGCGACCTGACCCTCCCACTGCTGCCTGCAGCCTCCCCCTCAGAGATGCGGCCACAGGCCTGTCTCCCTGCACACCTGGCGCCGAAGGCTTTGTTCTCATTGCCTGGAGGTGAGCTGCTGCGTGGTTTTAGGAAAACACACCCTGGAGTCGTCTTAACCTCGTTCCGTTCCGTCTGTGTGCGCTTTGCATGTGAAAAACAAAATAGCAGAACCTCCCACATCACAGAAAATCTCTGAGGTCTCCCGGCGTTTCCTCCTGGACAAGGGAGGCTTCCGGAAGTCCTGTTTGCCTCCTCAGTGGGCCTGGCTGTGAGTGTCCCAGGTTTTCCCTCTGACCACAGGGGAGGGTCTTCCTTTCTTGGTCACTTTGTCACCATCACCCTGACGGCTGGGCTGCAGGCCATGAGTTTTTGGTCCCTGTGTTCTCAGTCCCCTCTGGCTTGTGGAAGGAAGGTCCCTGGCTGAGGAGTAACAAGAGGGCACTCAGCAAGCCAGGTGGGGGCAGACCCGGCGTGGGTCCCTCATACGTTTCTCCGCAGGTCCATGGCCCAGCACACCTATAAGTCCGCCCGGGACTGCACGGCACCTTGCAGAAAAGACAGCAGTGTGGGCCAGAGGAGAAGGGGAGCAGCGGTTGCGGGTGGCCAGCAGTGTTAGCTTGGAGAGCTGCTGCTCAGAAATTGGGGGGTGGGTCACCTGAACAACAGCACCTTCAGGTCCTGGATTCTCTGAAGCTGGGAATGAGCAGAAGTCAGCCGGCCGATTCGACCCAGATACACATTCCTGTTTTCAAAAAGCCCCGTCCCCCCAACAGGAAGGGGGCAGATGGTTTTGCAGCCTCATGAAGCCACAGCGCAGGGGGGCCCCCCATACCGGATGGTTCTCAGCAACATTAATGGGGGTGCTGCATCAGAGGGAAAGGGGACAGCCTGCCCAGGGGGGTTGCGGAAGGCGTTCTCAGAGGCGCGTTTTCCTGATTTTAGGAGGGTTCTTTCAGGAGTGGGGCTGTGATGAGGAGGGGCTATAAGGACACATAGGGCAGAGGGAGTGCTTAGCTGGAAAAAGGTGGGTTCATGGGGCCTTGAGAATGAGCCTCAGCCATCATCCTTATCATCGTCATCGTCAAATCACAGTGGCTGCCCGCCGTCCCGGTAGACAAGGTACAACCATTACTTTTAATCCTACGAGCTAGGTATTACTCCCGCTTTACAGATGAGGAAACTGAGTTTCAGAGAGAGAAGGCTGCTTGCCCAAGTTCCTCAGCTGGCCAACCACAGAGCCCAGATTGGGTCCCAGAGGTGGTAGGGGCCAGCATTGCCATTTCTTCCCACTGAATGTCACTGTTCCACAGACGGAGGTGCTGAATCTTTAAAACACGGAAGTCAGGCTGTCTCCAGGGCGGCTGCTGATCCCACTTCAGCACCAGGGCCAGGGCGAATCGGTGCCTCCTCCCCAACACCCACCAAGACTGAGCTTCGGAGTGAGAGATGACGCTAAGCCCAGGACCCAGGCCTGCGCCTTAGCACCTTGATTGACAGTGTCCATTGCACAGGGTAACTTTCAGAGGAAGTCTCCAGTCCATCTGGAGTTGATGGGACACTGGTTGGATTGCACTGATGGACCCGGTTACCCCAGCACTGTCTACCCAGAGACCCCGTCCCCCACTGATCATCGGGGTCATGCCGTGTAGCTCTGTGTCTGTTCTTCGGCCTCGCTGCCTAAGGTTTGGTGACTAAAGCTGCAGAGTAATTCGTGATGCCTTAGAAGGCAAGTCCCCTACCTCATTCTTCAGTAAATATTTTGGCTATGGTTTATCCCTTCGCACTTTGACATACGTTTTATTTTTTCCTTTATTTTTATTTGTCATTAAGGTTAAAGGGGTGACATGAGTCAATGACATTACCCATGTCTTTGGTTTTATAACCTGTGCCTTGCATGGTATGCCCACCACCCAAAGTCTAGTCCCCTTCTGTCACCATAAATAGAACCCCAGATGTACACATTAGTATCAGTCCATGGGACTGGGACTGCGGCGACTCAGCAGATCAGGAAGAACTGGTGGTTGTTAGGATAGTGAATCTGGCACTCCATGGAGATGGTCTACCTCCCTCTTTATGCAGGCCTTCTCTTACGTCTGCTAAGCGAGTGTTCTAATAGTCTTCACTCAGCTTTTACATACTTTTGCTAGATGTATTGCACTTTATATTTTAGAAACTATTGCAAAGGCTATATCATGAAGTATCTTGATTGAGATACAACCTATAAACCACACCATTCATGTGCTTTAAAGTGTTCAACTGTAGCATATATGCAGAGCTGTGTTTCACTGAAACCGAAGTGTAGTCCCCACTGGATCGCCCCCAGAGAGCCCCGTGGCCATCAGCGGCCACTCCCCAAGCCCTGGCAGGAAGGGATGAGCGAGTGGGTGAGGGAGGGCATGAAGGCACAGGCCTTGCAGCAGGCTTTACGCCTGGCCTCGCCCGCCCGCCCGGCCTCTGCTTTCTGATTTATGCTGGGTCTGTTCCCGCTCTTGTTTCTATTACTGTTTTCCATGCCGGCACCCAGCCTCTTTCCCTCTCCTCCCTGCTCTTCATCCTCCACCCCCTGGCCAGACCCTTTTCCCCAAAGACAAGCAGGTGTGCCCCGGCTCTCCTGGCACCGCCAGATGAGGGACCCGCCTCGCAGTTCCGCGTCCCACATGGTTTCCGTGGGGAGGCCCAGGCTGCCTCGGGCGGCTGAGGAGCACAGCTCGCTCTGTGCGTAGGCGAAGTCCTCTTCTGGGCCCGCAGTTTGTGCAGAGTCCCCGGAGAGCACCCAGACAGAGCTGACCTGTTTATTCCCGCCCCCCCCCACTTCCTCCAGAGAGGGCGCTGCCTCTGGGCGGATGGGCAGGCGGGCGGGCGGGCTGGCTGGCAGGCACTCTGTTTCACTTGAGTGCCCACAGGGATGGTCTTCCACTTTAAGGGCAGCACCATTGCATCTCTTTAGACCAGCGATCCTCAACCTTCCTCACGCCGCAACCCGTTCATACCCTTCCTCATGTGGGGTGAAACCCAACCATAAAATTAGTTTCATCGCTACTCAAAGCTGTGGGTCTCGACCCTGCTAGCGGTTCTCAACTAGTGGACCGCTGCTGACGAGCCTGAGACCATTGGCAAACACAGATATTTCCACTAGGATTCATTAACAGTAGCAGAATTACTGTGATGAAGTAGGAATGAAAATAATTTTATACATACAGGAGGAACTATATCAGCGGTTCTCAACCTGTAGGTCGCGACCCCTTTGGGGATTGAACAACACTTTCACAGCGGTCGCCTAAGACCATTGGAAAACACAGATACGATTCATAACAGCTGCAAAATTACAGTTATGAAGTAGCAACAAAAATAATTTTATGGTTGGGGGTCACCACAACATGAGGAGCTGTATTAAAGGGTCGCGGCATTAGAAAGGTTGAGAACCACTGAACTATATGAAGGGTTGCGGCGTCAGGAAGGCTGAGAACCACTGCTTTAGACGGATCTGGGCGATGCCTCATCACTCCGCAGTCGGTCACTCCTCACTCCACCTTCCCTGAGCGTCTGGTCCATGCTGGACACCCTGCTTGGAGGTACCCAAAGCTTGCCCTCTCTGGGCTCCAAGTCTAGCTAAGGAAAGAGAATAAGCGGCCCTGGCCAGTGTGGTTCAAAGGATAGAGCATCAGCCTGTTGACCCAAGGGTTCCAGGTTCGATTCCAGTCAAGGCCATGTACCTTGGTTGCAGGCCCCTCCCCGGCCTGGGCCCTGGTCAGGACTCCTGCAGGAGGCAACCCATCGATGTGTTTCTCTCATATCAAAGTTTCTCTCACATCGACGTTTCTCTCTGTCTCTCCCTCTCCCGTCCACTCTCTCTAAAAGTCAATGAAAACATATTTTCGGGTGAAGATTTTAAAGAGAGAGGTAGGGGGGTACCCGGGGGAGACATCTGTCCAGAGCAACGAAGGGAGTGGCTTTCTTACGTGCTTTCTCCTCCTGGTGACTTTGTGCGAACCGTGGGCCATGGCGTCGCCCAAGGGAAAGAGGGAGCAGATCTAAGGCTCACAGACAAGGAAGCAGGTGCCGCCACTGGGAAAAGCCGCGCACAGAGCCCACTGAAGCCCCACACGTGACTGCATGCGGCCCCTGCACCCGACCGGCCCTCTCCCCGGGCATGTAGCCAATGGGCATTGCGCCATATACATTTCACTTCCAAAGGCAAACACTGCCAGCAGCTGTAGAGCCCCAGCTGATAGGTGTGTGCTCGGTATATAAGGCGAAGCAATAACATTTGCGGTTTCCCTTAACATACACCCAAACGGAATATGGGCAGACAGACGCCCGGGCAGAGACTCAGGGCAAAGCGAGTGTAGTGGACGTGTTCATTGTGGAGATTAGATGGTGAGTGTCTGGGTGGTCCCTGTAAAGTGTTTCCAACTTTGCTGTAAAAAAAAAATGGATGTGGACAAGAATGGTCATAACGGAATAATGGCCTCGGACCAAAAGCAGCGCAGTGTCCCGGCCGTGAAATAGTCCCTTCCTCTCTCTGCAGCACACGGTGCCATCGTGTGGACATGGCCATTGTCCGGACCACCATGTGGCCATCTGTGCCACGCTTGGTGTCCATTTGGGGAGCTTCCTGTCTTCTGCTCTCACAGAGCTCATAGGAGCATCCCTGTCCCTGTCTCCAGGGGCACAGGGACAGGATTCCTCTAGGGTGCCCAACCCAGGTCATGCCAAGGAACTTTCCAGAGTGATCGTACCAGTTTATGCTCCTCTACCCTGACTGTCCTAGCTGGTCTCAGTAAGCTGCCTTCTGCAGGGCCCTTCCACCCCTACCCACATGGCCGCCAGCGCTCAGAGGGGACGCGACAGGGATGCCCCTTACACGCTTGGTGCACGCGGCGGTGCGGTCCAGTGCATGGTGTGTAAAACTCCCCTGCCGTGTGTCAGTGTGATGGTCATGCAGCTGCCTCCCTTTCGGCTTCAAGGAGGAGGTATGAGCCAGCGCTCAATAGAGTGGGTGGTGCCCAGGCTGGACTTCAGGGCGAATCTCTTTATGCCAGCGCCCAGACATTCTTCTTTGCCATGGCCGAGCCGCACTCTGCCGTTTCTCCGCGGCCAAGAGCAGCGAGTCCCAAGATTGGATCTATCGGTGATGGTTCCTCCCGCCAGTGATCCAGACCCTGAGCGTGAAATCCCCACCCCCACCCCCACCAGGTGGGAGCAGCTGTGGAGAGGGCATTCACACACCATAATCTCTCTGCTGCCTCTTTCCGATTGCAGGTTAGCCTGGGGAGGAAGATAAAGACGCTGGCCACCAAGATGGTCCTCACGAGTGGCAATGATGAAGACAGGGGCCAGGAAAAGGAGAGCAAGGAGGAGAGCGTCTTGGCGATGCTGGGGATCATCGGGACCATCCTCAACCTGATCGTGATCATCTTCGTGTACATCTACACCACCCTGTGAGCGACGCCCCGGCATGGCCGGCCGTGTGTGGACGAACCGGTGAGCGGACGCCGAGCGCAGGAGCGGGCTTGGCCTACACACGCCACCCGGCCAAATGCACCTTCGAACTTTATATAGAAGGTCAGCAGACTGAGCCGGTCCTGCCGCCAGCCGCGGCCACTAAAGCACAATGAATCCAAAACCACTCCCGCGCCTGGCTAGGAACTCTGTGTCTGGCGGGGGGCCCAGGGGGACGGCAGCCCGGCCCGGGACGCCCTCGGTGAGCGGAGGGACGCCGACACTCATCACCCCGGATCGCTGACAGCTCCCCCGTCCTCAGGAAGAGGGGCAGGCTATGGGCCGCAGCTCATGGCGGGTCTCCTGCCACCCGAGTTCCCTTTTCGCCCCAGGAGCCACTGAGGAGGAAAAGCCACGGGGGCCAGGGGCAGGCCTCCGTCCCTCCCAGCGCCCCTGGCCTCAGGGGAGATGGCGTACCTTCCCCCTTCCGTCGGCTTGCCGTGTGCGTCTGTTCCCATCGGGTTTATACATGTCTATTTTTAATAAATGTGCTCTGTTTTTAGCATGAACCTCACACGTGGAGGGGCGCTCCCGGACTCCTCGCGCTTCCTTTCGTTTTGTCCGTTTCGCCCCCTCGGGCGCGGACGCCTCTTGTGTAGCCATTCTCATCCTGCTCCTCTGACCTTGAGTCTCTCTCTCTCCCTCTCCCTCCCTCTCCCTCCCTTTCTCCCTCCCTCTCTCTCTCTCTCTGGTCTGGAGGACATTCCCCATAATGCCGGCCATGCCTTGGCTGGTGCATGTCTAAGATTGCCCGTGGAGCGGCTCTTTGTTTGCTTGGAGATAGACGTGACCGTGGGCATGCAGACCGTGGACGCACCGTACCCTCCCAGGGATTCACGCAGGAGCAGAGGCTGAGGGAGAGACCACTCCCACCCCCTGCCCCCGAGCAGCCGGCGAAGGACTCTGGATGCTGAGAGCTGCCCGGGGCGGCTTGCTGGCAGCGTCGGGTTCCACCCTTCGGGATGAGATTGTGATTTTAGCGGCCGGTGCCCGTGAGAGGTGGACAGAGTGGGAGGAGCTCAGCAGTAGGTGGGGAGGGGGTGGCCTTCCTTTGTGAGCGGCCTGGGTCCTTTTCAAAGTAGGGGGGGGGAATGACCCCCAATCCCTTGTGAGAGCTCACTTCCAGGTGCGAAGACACCCCGGGACACAGTGACCCACGTGAGGGTGGGGAGAGAGGCTGCCGGTTGGACGGAACGGGGTGTCGGGGGAGGGCTCTGGAAAGACGATGGAAATGCTGAGTGGTGGCGGAGTGGACAATAAAGGTGCCGTGGAAAAGTCTCGGTGTCCTTTCCTTCCGCCTGTGGTGTTTTCGCACTTGGGTCTCACACGGCTGTCGTAGAGCCTCAGACCATCAGAAAACACAGCTATTCACATCACGATTCAGAACGGCAGCAAAATGACAGTTAAGAAGCAGCGACGAGAATAATTTTATGGTTGGGGTCACCACAAGATGAGGAGCTGTGTGAAAGGGTCTCAGCCTTAAAAAGGTTGAGAACCACTGCGCTAGGGGGAAGGGCTGCCATTCGCGTGGTACAGGAGTCGGCAGAGTGGACTCGTGACGTGAGGGCCAGCTCTCTGAGCAGGAAGCCGAGCTCCTCTGCAGTCCTCAAGGAGAAGGATGGGAATCGTGTATGTGCATGTCATTCTCTGTGGCTTAGAAAGCCCATTCATATGTTCCATGTTAGCGGTTTTGGAAGTGCCTGCTCTGGGGCTGCCAGGCACCCTGGAAACACAACAGTGGGCATATCAGGGACCCCATGCTCCCCACCCCATCTCTTGGGCAGAATGTGGGCCAGGATGCTGAGAATTACTAAGAAATGCAAAGGTGAGGGGAGTCAGGGGCGACGGGGAGTCCCAGGGAGCACCGACCCCAGACCCTCGCTTAGGCCCTTGTGGTTTTTGCTCATGTTGTTCCCTCATCCTGAAACACCCTTCCCTACACTTCCTTTGATGTGGGGTGTCATCTCTTCCAGGAAGCCTTCCTCCCATGCCCCAGACCTCCTAGGTAGGAGTGGTGACCTCTGAGGACACCCACAGCCCCACAGCCATGCTGTGCTGGACCCCATGTGTCTGGGCTATCCACATCTTCCCTCGGCTAACAGGGGAGCCCTTGGGATAGACAGACACCCCCTTGGGACAGACAGACATCCTCCCCTCAGAATGCTGGCCCAGGATGCTCGCCGTATGTGGGAGCCAAAATGAACGGAACTTCTCTGAAGCAGAAACAAAAGGGCCTTAAAATCTACAGCTCGTGGCCAGCACAGCCCAGGGCCGGGGGACCTCTGCCAGCCACACAGAAATTAGGTTCGCAAGATCCACCCCGCCGCCTCCCTCCAGAATGGGCAGCTGCGTCTCTCCTCTAAACAGAAATTAATCCCGCCAGAAACACATCCCCCACGAGCACCCCAAAGAGCCCATTAGCGAACCACCGACAGGAGTTCCTGCCCTTGAGGGTCCCACCGAATCCCTCCCCCCGCACAGCAGTCGGGGCTCAAGTTCAAAAAAGGGGCGAGGCTTCGGTGACTGAAAGAACAAGGAAGTAGCCAGCTCAGGGGCTGCTAGGTGGGAGGCCACCCCAAGTCGACCTAAGGTCACACGGCAAACTGGTGGCTGGCAGAGCTGGGATTTGACTCGGATTCCAAGCCGGCCACCTCCCGGTCCCTGTGGGGGAAAGCGCTCAGCCCCAGGTTCACGGTGTACGCAGAGGCTTTGCTAAAGCGAGAAAAACCCCTCCGTGTGGACAGCGCTCATTGCAGGAGGCGGGGGCCGGGGGAGTCTGCTCCCACTGGAGGTGACCCCGTATTCCCACTACAAGTTTACAGGAGAGAGCAGCAGCTTCCTGTGGGCTGTGCAGATGCTGGCTCTGGGCTGCTGGAATATTTCCTCTCCCGTCGCTGCTGGCCACTCTGGGTGGGTCATCTGTCCTCTGCAGCTGACATTGGCCCATGAGAACACCCACCAAGAAGGGGAGAGCACTGTGCCATGCTTGGTCATGGGAATTTCATCCCTCTCTCTCCCCACGAGCCAGCAGCCAGCAAATCCCTGATGGACACCGGCTAGGCCTGCATAGCTAGCTGTCTCGGGGTCAACAATGTCACATAAATAGATTTCTAAAAAGACACCAGGATTTTTTTCTTCTCACGTTATCTGATGACGATGCTATTGGAGCGGCTTAGGACCCTTCGTTGCAGACCAGAGGGCCCCCTCTGTCCGGTGTAGGTGGGGATGGGGCTCCTAGGCCGTGAGGAGCTGCCAGGAGCTCCCGGAGAGCCGGAGCCCGGGCTCTGGGGGCCGCCTGCCCAGGAACAGGATCCACATCTGCGCCAGCAATGAGGCCGCCTGGCTGCTGGGGCCGGCCTGGCAGGTGCTCGAGCGGGACGCAGCTGCTGTGTCCTTGGGCTCTGCTGGCTCCGAGACCCGGACGCTCCCTCTGCCCTTCGGCATCCTCGCCAGGAAAGGATTCCACGTGGGGTCTGCTTCCTAAGCTGCTTTCTTCCCAATCAAAACAGCATGGAGGCCTCTGGTGGTCCCGGTCCAGGCAACATGCTTAGCTTCGAGAATAGTGGGGCTCTGGGCAACATGGCTCAGGGGGTAGAGCGTCGGCCTGTGAACCAAAGGGTCCCCGCTCAATTCCAGTCAAGGGCACCGACCTCGGTTGCAGGCTCCTCCCTTGCCTGGGCCCTAGTCAGGGCGTGTGCAGGAGGCAACTCATCGGTGTGTTTCTCTCACATGGATGTCTCTCTGTCTTTCCCTCTCTCTCCCACTCTCTCTAAAAACCAATGAAAAAATATCCGGGGGGGTGAGGATGATAAATAAATAAATAGAAACAAGTGCTAGTCACCCTTATTTAAAAATAATAATAATAATAGCTAGGAAATTAACGTCTGGCCTCTACCTGAGAAAATAGACTCACAATGCGGCCATTAGCACTGCAAATACAGGAAAGGTGCGCTAACATGTTGGCTTACAGGACCAAGGTCTCCTAGAACTTTGATTGAGCTGGAATGCTCCCTCTGGATGAGCTGACAGTTGTTGTTGTTGTTTTTTGGGGAGGGATGGGGGTGCTTATATGCCAGCTTCAGGGATAGTACATGGTTGGGTCCTCTGACTGGAAATCTGAAGACTCGGGTGGATATCCTGGCTCCATCAGTTCCCAGCTGGGACCACGCCACTCTGGACCATCGATGGTGGCCCAGGGAGCTCCCCTGAGACTCACAGGGGTCGGCCTTCTGCCTCGGGACCCCAGGCCCCGCTGCTTCCTGTCCCGGCTCCGAGTTGGGGAGCGGGGGTTCCGTCTGGGCTCGGCCACCGATTGGATGACCTTGAGAATGTCACAGGCCTTCCGTGGGCCTCCGTGTCCACATGCTTTGAGAAAAGATGTGTTTATTGGTTTTAGAGAGAGAGAAGGGAGAGGGAGAGAGAGATACAAACATCCATGATGAGAGAGAACCATCGATCGGCTGCCTCCTGCACACCCCACACAGGGGATCCAACCCACAACCCGGGCATGTGCCCCTGACCGCAATCAAGCCCGGCACCCGTGAGTCCTCAGGCTGATGCTCCATTCATTGAGCCACACTTGTTACCGGAGTCCCCCTCTCTTTGCCGGGGGCTCCCAAAGGCCCAGCCCCTCCTCGGTAGCCCTCCCTTGTGGCCTGACCCGGGAGTCTAGAGGCTCCTTTCTGGCGCCAACATTCCAGGAATCCTGCCACCGGAGCTGCGGGCAGTCCCTGCGTTTGTGGAAATGTACTGCTGCCTCAGATCACGAGACAGGCTCAGCTGGCTTGCTCACAGGGGGTGATTTTTTTTTTTTACAGTTTCAAAGGAGAGTTTTGCCCTCACCCTGCGCCTCTACTTTCTGTAGTCTCTCTCCCCCACTCCCTCCTCCTCATCCCTCTCCCATGCAGTAAGAAAGCCGCTCTCGGCCTCCTCTGGCTGCCTTGCCCACCAGCTGCTGTTGCCATGGTAACCCACAGGCATCGGAATGCCTCTTCCAGCGCAGCCTCCTCCCCTGGGCGCCTTGTGTCTTTCCCCCGCCCTGGGAAGCCCCAGAAAGACACTTTTAGGGTTCCCCTGTCTGTCCACAAGTCCCGCAGCCAGCCCTCCATCCCTCCTGCTTTCTCTGTCCCTGACACTCAACGGCTAGAGAGAGGACCATCCCCAACAACCGACCCTAAAGCAGGGGACAGCCTGAGGTCCCTCGCCCCACCGACGTCTACGGCTGGCCTGCTGTGCGTGGGCACTGAGCCCACGAGGAATCTGCAGGCGCCCTGGTGAGACGCATCCCTCAGAGCTGGTGCAGCAGAAAAAAACCCTCAGTTCACAGGTGGGAAACTGAGGCCCAGAACGGGAGCCCCGGAACCTGTCCCAGGAACTGGTGCCCAGGCGCCAGGTGAGCCCGGTGCTCCTGCCGCCATCCGCCTTTGCCAACCGCCCGCCACGCAGCCCCAGCCTTTCCTCCGCAAGCGCAACGGGACTTGGGGTCACAGAAGCGGGCAGGATGGCCCCCCACTGGTGCCCCTTGCTAGGCTGCAGCTGGGAGGTGGGGGCCCGGGCCTCCTCAGGTGCCTCCCGGTGGCAGGGCTGAGACAGCCCCTTCTCCCCCTGGCCCCAGCCCCGTTCCGGTGCACAGCAGCGGACTCCACCCCTCCAGCTCCTCGCACGCACACACGCACAGCGGGGCTGATCCGCTCACCTGCCAGCCGTCCGTGGGCTGACGTCACCCGCACCGCAGCTCTGCCCCCGGCCTGGCAGCGGATGGAAATGCACCGGCCTCCTCCGCTCCCGCACCGCTGCGGGGTTTGCTCTGCGGACACACTCAGCCCACGCGGGAAAGGGAGGGCAGGAGGGGGGCTGCCCACGCGGAGAAACTAAGGAGGGGGGACATCAGCCGGGCCCCAGGCGGTGGCTGCTCTGACAGGCAGGTGCACAAAGGCTCTGGTCGCTTCCTGAGAAATCCTTACCCACGAGCTCTCTTCGCCCCTTTGGGACGGGGGACAGACCGGTCCCAGGTGAAGACCTACTGTGCACCAGGCGCCGGGTGCATGGAACCCATCGACAGGACAGCTGCGTGCTGAGCACTGCCTCGAGCCCGGGCTCGGCCCCGCTGCTCGCTCTCGCGTTTACGTCTCTGTGCCCTGCCGCCACCTCTACTTCCCTCCCTCGCTGTCCCGCTCCTGGGGGACAGCCGCTTTCCACGCCTGCTGCTGATTCTTCACCACCACCCCCACCCCACGTGCACCGGGGTGGGTCACAGACTTAGGCTGTGGCGCAGGGGCATCACCCAGTCACTCTGCACCGTGGGGTCCGGGCCTTTCTCGCACCCATGCGCGCGCTTCCTGCCTTCACCCTCAGGCAGGTGCCCTCATCCTTCCATTTCCGTCAGCAGCCAGGCCAGGCGAATGGGTCTTGGTTTCCTTGGGGGCGTCAGAGCCCGTGCTGCAGAGACGGAGCTGACAGCCACGGCAGCCCCTCCGCACCCAGCTCCGTACCCAGCTCCGCACCCAGCTCCGCATCCTGCAGCCGAGGACTGGGCGCAGGTGGTTCCTGCAGAGCTGGTGGGAGCACCGCCCTCCCACGGTCCTGGATCCTGCACCCAGATGCTTCTCCTTCCCCCCGGGCCCACCCTGGCTATGAGCTGAGGCTCCCTCGATTCTCTGACCCTCCCCTCCGTCACGCACAGTCTGCCTCCCTCCATCCCCCGCCTCCCATCTCAGTGTCCTTCTTATCCAACTTGAGCTGTCAATCATGGCTTCTCCCCACACCCTTTGCTTGGTGTTTGCTTCTGATGTGTTCATCACTCACTCACCCTGGACTCTCCGGGTCTGAAATCTTCTCCCCGTGGATCCAAACACACCAGGTGATCTATCACCTTCAGGAGTCCCCCCCCCCCCCCCCCCCCCCCCCCC
>PVJN01017826.1:0-39948 GCA_004026805.1 Lasiurus borealis
AAATCAATAGAATATATTTTTTAAAAAAGTGGGGTTGCCCCGGGCTTTGCATGTGTTTCACTCCTGTTATAGGGTCTTTCTGTAGATCTGAGTGGATAGAGACCTGACATGTCTTTTTAAAAAATATATTTTATTTACATGATAGAAAGAGGGAAGGGGAGACAGAGAGAGAGAGAGAGAGAGAGAGAGAGAGAGAGAGGGGGGGGGGGGGAGAGGGAGAAGAGGGAGAGAGAGAAACATCAATGATGAGAGAGAATCATTGATCAGCTGCCTCCTGCACGCTCTCTACTGGGGATCAAGCCCACAACCCAGGCATGTGCTTGACCAGGAATTGAACCATGGCCTCCTGCTTCATAGGCCGATGCTCAACCACTGAGCCACGCCATCAGGACTAGAGAACTGACATTTCTGACCTTTGATGCATCATTTACAGTTCTAGTTCTAACCTCTCCCTCCTGCCCTCTCATATCCCTTCTATTCTCTTTAGCTTGGATTCTATTGGAGAGCATGGGTTTTGAAGAGAAGAAGGGGCTTTTAGCACCTCTGACCATTACCAGACCCTTTACCTGGAACTGTGGCCATTCCACAATTTAAAAAAGATTAATCGAAGAACTTAATATGCATATATGCGCAGCTCATAGACACAGACACTAGTGTGGGGAAGGCCTGGCCTGGGTGGTGGGGGGAACAGGTGGGGGGAATTAGGGGGACACCTGTAATACTGCTGACAATCAATAAATTTTAAAAATAAAGTAAAATGTAGGAACTCTAGAAATAATTCTCTAAAGAGAATCTCTGTTTGAACTATGACATTTTGCAAAGGAATCTTGGACAATGTTCCAGGCAATGTGACTTTATATACTTTAATATATATATTGATCTCTGAGAGGAAGGGCGAGGGAGAGAGAGAGAGAGAGAGAATCGTCAATAATAAGAGAGGATCATTGATTGCCTGCCTCCTGCATGCCCCCTACTGGGGATGGAGCCCGCAACCCACTTATGTGCCCTGACTAGGAATCAAACTGGGAATCAAACCCTGACCTCCTGATTCATAGTGTGATGCTCAACCACTGAGCCATCCTGGCCAGGTGCCCTGTATACTTTTGAGCAGACAGTTCTGCCCTCCTATATATACATGAAGATAACAGGCAGTTTAGAATCTGGAAACAGTGATCTCCTGTGGAGCAGTAATTAAAGGCTTTATTTTGCCTTGCTGTTTGATAAAAAAAATATCGCGCTGTAAGTGCCCTTAACCGTATGCAGATGGAAAGTGACTCATATACAAATGTGCTGTGATCTTCCCAATGTTTTTCACACTTAGTAATGGCCCTTGGGAAACTTGTAGAAGAAAACACTCTTATAAAGAAAGGATGCGGGACCAGCTGTGCTCTGTCTCCAGAGAACAGACAAGGGAAGTGGATCTCTAACAAAATAGAAGCAAGTGCATAGGCATCGCAGACGCCAGCAGCTCATTTCTGATCTCTGAGTTTGTGAGAAAGACCAGCGAGGCCCTGGTAGCCTCTATTCTGCTTTCTGTCTGCGCAAAGTTGCCTATATTCTAGGTATCCTAATAAGAGAGGAATATGCTAATTATCCAGTACACCATTATGACCAGATAGATCATGGATCTGCAGAGGGTGGGGCAGCGAACTGCAAGTGGGCGGCAGAGAGCTACAGGATGGGGAGGGCAGCAAGCAAGCAGGAGGTGGAGAGCTACAAGAGGGGGAAGGGAGAGCTACAGGAGGGCGGGGCAGCAGGCAGAGAGCTACAGGAGGGCCGCAGTGACCTACTGGCGCATGGATTCGTGCACAGGGCTACTAGTCTCATATAAGTGGAATCATAATGATACAGCAGTACCTCGAGATACGAGTGCCCTAACATATGAGATTTTTGAGATACGAGCTGCCAAGCGAGCGATTTTTGCTTTGAAATACGAGCAACATTTGAGATAGGAGTCATCGCGCAGGTCGGCCGGCTGCACACGACCCACCAGTTTACCTTGACTCGAGCGTCTCATAGTTTCCCACGCCTCAAGGTTACGGAACGAATTAAACTCGTATCTCGAGGTACCACTGTACTGGCCTTTTGTATCTGCCTTCTTCCATTTAGCAAAGTATTTTCAAGACTCATCCCTATTGCAGCGTGTATCAGAATTTCAGTTTTTAAGGCTCATAATCCATTGTACGCACAGACCACTTATTGTCTACCTGTTCATCTGTTGGTAGACAGTTGGGTTGTTTCTGCCTGTTGGCTATTATGAATAATGCTGCTGTGAACACTGGTGTACAAGCATCTGTTTGGATCTCAGCTTTCGGTTCTTTCAGATATGTACCTAGAGGTGGAATTGCTGAGTCCCATAGTAATGTGTGCATAAAACTGTTTTCCAGTGGCCAAACCATTTTATGTTCCCAACAGCTATGCCAAATGGTTCCAGTTTCTCTACGTCCTCACCAACACTTGGTATTCCCATTTTTTGTTTGTTGGTTTTGTATAATGGCCATCCTAATGTGAGGGAAGTATCTCATTGTGGTTTCCATTTGCGTTTCCCTAATAACTACTGATGTTAAGCACATTTCCATGTGCTTAGATCTTCTTGGGAGAAATGTCTAATTGAGCTCACTGGTCTTCATTTTTAAAAAATATATTTTATTGACTTTTTACAGAGAGAAAGGAAGAGGGATAGAAAGCTAGAAACTTCGATGAGAGAGAAACATCGATCAGCCGCCTCCTGCACGCCCCCTACTGGGGATGTGCCCACAACCAAGGTACACGCCCTTGACCGGAATCGAACCTGGGACCCTTCAGTCAGCTCTATCCACTGAGCCAAACCGGTTTTGGCAGTTTTTTTTTTTTTTATTAGAAAATGTCCTTCAATTTTGCTCTTCCTTCTCAACATTGACTGGGCTTCTTGATACTCTATGTGAATTTTAGGATGGATTTTTCACTTTTGCAAAAATGCCATTGAGATTTTGATAGAGAATGCTTTGAATCTATGGATTGCTTTGGCTAATGTAATCTTAATCATTAAACCTTCCTATCCTCCAATCCATGAATATAGGGTGTCTTTCCATTTATTTATGTGCGCTCAACTTTCTTTCCACAATGTTTTGCAGTTTTCAGTGTATAAGTCTGTTCTGTTGGCTAAATTTATTCCTAAATATTTTATTCTTTTTGATGCTATTCTAAATTAAGTGCTTTCCTTAATTTCCTTTTCAGATTGCTCATTTTTAGTGTATAGAAATGCATTCAAATTTAGGGTGAATCCCTGCTGAGTATTTTATTATTTTGAGTGGAATCTTTTTTTTAATATGTTTTATTGATTTTTTTACAGAGAGGAAGAGAGAGGAACAGAATGTCAGAAACATCGATGAGAGAGAGATATCGATCAGCCGCCTCCTACACGCCCCGCACTGGAAATATGCCTGCAACCAAGGTACATGCCCCCAACCGGAATCGAACCTGGGACCTTTCAGTCCACAGGCTGACGCTCTATCCAATGAGCCAAACTGGTCTCGGCTTGAGTGGAATCTTAAGAGTTTTCTATATATAAGACCATGTTATCCGCAAACAGGTTGCAGTGGTACCTTGAGATACGAGTGCCCTAACATACGAGATTTTTGAGATACTAGCTGTTGAGCGAGCTATTTTTGCTTTGAAATACGAGCGACATTTGAGATAGGAGTCATCGCGGATCGGCCGGCTGCACACAACCCACCAATTTACTGCGACTCGAGGTCTCATAGTTTCCCACGCCTCAAGGTTACGGAACGAATTAAACTCGTATCTCGAGGTACCACTGTACTTTGTTTCTTTTTTCCCAGGTCGGATGCCTTTCGTTTATTTATTTGCCTACTTGCTTTCCAATACCGTATTTTCTGGCATATAAGACGACCCCCAACTTTTCCAGTTAAAATACCGAGTTTGGGATATACTCACCCTATAAGATGACACCCGGCGTATAAGACAACCCCCGACTTTTGAGAAGATTTTCCTGGGTTAAAAAGTCATCTTATACGCCAGAAAATACGGTACTTTGTTAGATAGAAATTTTTCTGCAGGTGCACGAATGCTTATGACACTATTGCTTATTAACTGGAAGCAACTCAAATGTCGTTGGCAGTGAAACAGTTAAGTCCTGCAATGGAATCATCCATTCCAATGAAAATGAACGAGATAGGGCTACTGCATCGACATGGGTGAATGCGAAGTATGTAATACGAAGCCAAAATGGAAGCCACCAAAAATACATACCATATGGTTCCATTGATAGAAGTTCAAAACAGGCAGAACTCCCAGTAAATCATATGTGACTTAAGGATAGTACTTACACACTCACAAAACCATATTTAAAAAGAAAAGGAGGGGGGGACACCAAATTCAAGAGACTGTTTAACCTTTAGCGGGGAGAGAAGGAGGTTTAAGGGGGAATAGACACTTCATGGCTATTGGTAATATTCCGTTTGCGAAGCTGGTGGTAAGTCCGTGGGTGAGTGTCACATCCATGTTATCATTGTATCATATAAAGATCTTTAAGTGCAATTGGGGTGACTTGACTAGAGCTTTAGTAAGTGTGGTTGATCTTTTCAGGATTTAATCTCTAAGGTATTGTGGGCCCGTCAGATCCATAAAACAAATTCTTCTTGAGGAAAGATCTGGCTGTTTTCTTTTTAAAAATTTATTTTTTATTGATTTCAGGAAGGAAAGGAGAGGGAGAGATAGAAACATCAGTGATGAGAGAGAATCATTGATTGGCTGCCTCCTGCATGCCCCCTACTGGGAATCAAGCCTGTACCTGGGCTTATGCCCTGATTGGGAATCGAACTATGACCACCTGGTTCTTTGGTTGATGCTCAAACCACTGAGTGACAATGGCTGAGCCTGGCCAACTGTTGATTTTTGTTTGTTTATTTGTCTGTTTTTATTGATTTTTTACAGAGAGGAAGGGGGATGGATAGAGAGTTAGAAACATCAATGGGAGAGAAACATCGATCAGCTACCTCCAGCACATCTACTGGGGTTGTGCCCACCACCAAGGTTCATTCATGCCCTTGACCGGAATCGAACCTGGGACCCTTCAGTCTGCTGGCCAATACTCTATCCGCTGAGCCAAACCATTTAGGGCTGGCCAACTGTTTTCATGGTGGATTAAAGGGACAGCTTCATGTGAAGACTGGATTGGCTATTTTTTTTATTTCCAATGCCTCCTGTCACTCTAACATGCAGGAGGAGCCGCACAGGGCTCAGCAGACTGGTCTGTTACGATCTGACGGCAGCTGCTCAAGTGAAGACACGACTTACCCTCCTTCCCTTGGGCGGCCTGGCCAGACATTGTTAACCCGAGTCTGTGATGTTGGTTTCTAGGAGGAGCACCGAACAGGCAACCCCCTGAGCGGTGGTTCTGTGATGTGGACAAAGAAATTCAGCCTGGATTACTTGGCCCTGGACTTCAATTCAGCGTCACCAGCTCCTGTACAGCAGGTAGGAAGGACTTTCTGTCTGAGACTTCCCCGATTTCATTTCTGGTCAGATTCTTCTGATGATTCAACCATGCGTGTTCTCTTTGAAAAGTCTTAAGCCTACAGACATGTACGGTGAAAAATATTAAAACCTGATTCTGCCTCCCAGAATTCCCTCTAGGTTATGTTCGTTGGATATATAGGCAGATATATACATTGATTTCAGAGAGGAAGGGAAAGTGAGAGAGGGATAGAAATATCAGTGATGAAAGAGAATCATTGATTGGCTGCCTCCTGCACACTCCACACTGGGGATCGAGCCAGAAACCCAGGCATGTGTCCTTGACTTGAATTGAACCTGGGACCCTTCAGTCTGCAGGCTGATGCTCTATCCAATGGGCCAAACCGGTTTCGGCAGGTGCCATTTAGATATTTATGACACCATTCTCGGGCCATGCACAATTACCACCTTAAAAATGAGCCTGCTAGATTTGTTCAAACATTTCATGAACTCACCCCTCATGCCTTGGCAGGGCCAGACCAAAGGATTTCTGGGGTCTTATACGGCCCCCGGACCGGACGTTCCCCACCCCTGCTCTACAGGATCGATAACGTGTAACTTGCACTCACATTATATTAGTCAAAGCAAGTCAGGTGGCTAGAGCAAAGCCGAAGGGAGCAGAGGTGAAGAGCTACTCATACGCATACACAAAATATAATAACGCTTCTGTAGAGAATGACCTAGAAAGAAGGGGCAGCAAATACTTCACACTGTAATATTCCGTGGAAGGACTAACCTTGTCCCCAATTTTTTTTTCTTTAAATATATTTTATTGATTTTTACAGAGAGGAAGGGAAAGGGATAGAGAGTTAGAAACATCGAAGAGAGAGAGAGACATCAATCAGCTGCCTCTTGCACACCCCCTACTGGGGATGTGCCCGCAACCAATGCACAGTGGTACCTCGAGATATGAGTTTAATTTGTCCCGTAACCTTGAGGTGTGGGAAATTATGAGACGCTCGAATCTCGGTAAACTGGTGGGTCATGTGCAGCTGGCCGATTCGTGCGATTACTCCTATCTCAAATGTTGCTTGTATTTCAAAGCAAAAATTGCTCGCTCGATGGCTCATATCTCAAAAATCTCGTATGTTAGGGCACTCGTATCTCAAGGTACCACTGTACATGCCTTTGACTGGAATCGAACCTGGGACCCTTTAGTCCGCAGACTGATCCTCTATCCAGAGCCAAACCGATTTCAACATCCCGAATTTTTTATTGAATATAACGAAAACCTTTTTCATCCACCCCCTTCAGAAACTTCTTTCCGAGGAGCACAGAGTAGACTACGTCCAGGTGGATGAGCAGAAGACGCAAGCTCTCCAGAACACCAAGCAGGAGTGGACCGACGAGAGGCAATCGAAAGTGTAAGCGCCCTGGGCTTGGGCCCGTGTGGCCCCGGGACGCGGGGGGCTGGCTTTGAGCGTGTTCCCTCCAGTCACACCGATGCTCCACACAGGTCAAGATGCAGAGAGCATGTGTGACGTGCGCGGGCTTGGCGGGAAGCTGCGGGAGAGAGGATCTGCTGGTGAACATTCGACGGGGAGCAGAAGGAAGCAGGGCCCTCCCCGAGAAGTTTCCTCCTCTGGCCACACCAGCCCACGCCCGGAGCCTCAGGGATGCTAAGCGCTGGCTCTCCAGTCGCAAGAGGCGGAGATGGAGGATTGCGCGGCCAGGGACCGGGAGGGAGAAAACTTCATTCATTCAGACAGGGTAGGGACAATGAAAACAGAACTCAAGAGACTGTTTTCCCCGAGTTTGGTGACAGATCTCTCCAATGGGGGATTTGGAGAGCAGATCGAAGCCGGTATTTCCAACTGACACGAAGACATCCTTTGACTCCAGTACCTGACATTGACCTCTCTCTCTCCCAAGCTTCGACTGAAATGACCCATTTTCCCAGCAGAGACGCCCCTGGCGACCATCTTGTCCTAGCTCCCGAGGACACGGCTGAAGAGATCAAGCCAGCGGTGGTGGGAGAGTCTGCACTCCTGCCTCCTGCCTCCAAAGACTCCAGCAGACAGATCCTTGCTACCCCCCAAAGAAAGACTATTTTAAGTGACGAGGCAATGATTCCTGTGGCTCTGAGGTCCCGCATTCCGTTGCTGTGGACCTGTTTCCGGCATGTTTTCACATGTATCAATGCCTCTCCCCCCTAAAGGACCCCGGACGCTCCGGTTGGCAGAAATTGCTGCTCCCACTTGAAGAAAAGCAAACGAGGACCAGCACAGGGTGTACTTTGCCCACGATCACTCGTGGAGCCGAGCCACAGAGTAGGGTTTAAATGGAGTTGGCCAGGCTGTGCATTGCAGGTTCATTCCTCCATCTCACATGGACTCTGAGGATTTTAAAAAAACACACACACAGTGGTACCTCGAGATACGAGTGCCCTAACATACGAGATTTTTGAGATACGAGCCGTTGAGCGAGCGATTTTTGCTTTGAAATACGAGCAACATTTGAGATAGGAGTAATCGCGCGGATCGGCTGGCTGCACACATCCCACCAGTTTACCGAGACTCGAGCATCTCATAGTTGCCCACGCCTCAAGGTTACGGAATGAATTAAACTCGTATCTCGAGGTACCACTGTATTGATTTCAGAGAGGAACGGAGAGTGGAGAGAGATACAGAAACATCAATGATGAGAGATGCCTCCTGCACATTCCACACTGGGGATCCAGCCTGCAACCTGGGCATGTGCCCTTGATGGGAATGGAAACTGGCACCCTTCCGTCTGTAGGCCGACGCTCTCGCCACGGAGCCAAACCAGTGAGGGCGACTCTTGAGGATTTTGATGAAATCCATCAGTTTGGTCAAAGTTGAGACAAGTGGGGAGCGTGCACAGGACCTGAGATGGATCGTCCTCTCCTCCCCCTTTCATAGGCTGTTGAGCAGGTGCTTTTATACTTGAAAGGTATGTGTGTCCAGCCAGGGTTTCAGATGGGGAACTCTACCGGAAGCAGTAATTACCATGAGAAATACCTCCTGACGACCAGTGCACAGTCCGTTCTTGGACCGCACGGTCCCCTTGCGACGTGTTCCCCGTAAGCTGGCTTAACGCTGGTGGAAGAATTTCTGCCACCTTCGGAAGGCACGGATTGCCCCTGACTATCTTATGCTTTTTGGTGATAGATTTCTGATTAGGAGAAAAAAAAACCCCACAAACAAACAAAAACAATGAGCTGCAGCCTCACATTTCCTGGCTAGTTCCCCCCTCTGCTTTATGGGGTACTGCGGTTCAGGACACTCAGACGAAAGTCACACTCGCTCATGGGGCTGTACTTAAACGCCCCTTCCTTATTCGTCTGAGCACCTGTGGCCAGAAGCCAGATGAGAACAACCGGGAATGAAGCGGTTTCTGCAACGTTTTCACCGACGCCGTGTCCTCTGTATGAGGCTAGGGCAAATAGGCCGGCAGGTCTCTGAGAGTCGGGGTTCCACAGGGCAGCTGTAGGCTTTGCTGCGTGGTTTCGGGGTTTCAGAATGCCCTGCCGGTAAGTACATGCCAAAGTCTTGTTTGTTTAGATCGTTACAAAAGTGATTTTGATGTTAAAAGCAGCAGGACCTGCTAACATCATTTTCCTGGAGCAACGTGGGGAAAGTGCCAAGTGTTTTTTTTTTTTAATTTTTTTTTTATGGATTTTAGATAGAAAGATGATGAGAAAGAATCGTTGATCGGCTGCCTCCTGCGTGCCCCAAACTGGGGATGGAGCCTGCAACCTGGGCATGTGCCCTGACTGGGAATCGAACCGTGACCTCCTGGTTCACAGGTCGACACTCAACCACTGAGCGACACCAGCTGGGCCTGCCCAGTTCTTTAACTGAGTTGAGTCCTTAATGAGCCCAAACAGAGCAACAAGAGGGCTCCTCTCGCCCCGTGGCCAGCTCCATATCGTCACACAGGGAGGCTGGAGCCTGTACAGAGCCGCCTCCTTCTCTGTGACTTGCAAAGAGTCACAGAGCTGCAGGCAAGAATCCCGGGCTGCTGATTGCCAGTTCCCATAGAGAAGGGGTGGGGAACGGCTGGCCCGCGGGCCGTATATGGCCCGCAAAACCATTTGGTCTGGCCCTGCCAAGGCATTAGGGCCGAGTTAACTAAACGTTTAACCAAATATAGCAGGCTAATTTTTATATTTTTATTGATTTCAGACAGGAAGGGAGAGGGAGAGAGAAACAGAAACATCCGTGATGAGAGAAAATCATTGATTGGCTGCTTCCTGCATGCCCCCCTCCCCCAATTGGGGATCAAACTCACAACCCAGACATGTGCCCCGACTAGGAATCAAACTGTGACCTCTGAGATTTTTTTTCACAGAAATCATCCCAGATTCTATTCCAAGTCAAGTGCACACGGCACGCCTGTACACTGGGCAGGGTGCTCCTTCTAGAAGTCTTGGGAATCCACGGAACAGGACTGCGCAGCGATTAATCCCACCTTGTTTTTTGAAGTTCCTTGCTTGTTTGTTTCCTTCCGTCTTGTTTTGTTAAAAAAATTCCTCCGGAACGGGACTTGGGAGGGGTCTCAAGCCTACAAGTCCCTAAGAATTTGGGGAGATATGGCCTTCTTGAGGAGGGAGGAGCCCCGAGGCCTAGCACGCAGCCCACCACAAAGCGTGAGACAGTGGGAGTCAGTCCGTGGAGCAAGCATCAACGGAATCGACACCTTTAGGTCTGACTTGAGACTGAAGGCTCCCCACAGGCCTGCTTTCTCTTCCCAAGGCCTCCCCTTCCCCCCCATTCCTGCCATGTTTGTACCCACGATTATACTGATGTTAAAAAAAAAAATCCGTTGTGTTTTTACTATCTTGTTTCTGGCATTAATAAAAGTTTTGAAAGGAGGAATCATGACTTCAGTTCCTTATTTGTTTATAGTGATGGCATTCAGTATAAACATAGAACATGTTTTGAAAGCCGAGTATGTGAAAACAGACTGCATTGCTGTTTTCAATTGCCACAGCCTTAACAACGAGCTCACGTGGAATGACCGACATCCATGCTATTTCACTGCAAGCAGTTGAGCAGGTGGCTGTCACGAGGACTGCTTCTGCTCAGCCAAACCATGTCTTTAATAAAAAAAACTTTATTGATTTCAGAGAGAAAGGAAGAGGGAGAGATAGAAATACCAATGATGAGAGAGAATCATTGATCAGTTGCCTCTTGCACGCCCACACTGGGCATGGAGCCTGCAACCAGGGCCCTGACTTGGAATCGAACTGAGACCCCCTGATGCAGTGGTCGGCAAACCGCGGCTCTTTTGACTAATGAGTTTGCCGACCTCTGTCCTGGTGCATAGTTCAATGCTCAACCACTGAGCTGTGTAGTTGGGTTCAGCCAAACCATATCTTGATATCTTTTTCTTTAAAAAAAAATTTAACTTTTTACAGAAAGGAAGGGAGAGGGATAGAGAGTTAGAAACATCGATGAGAGACATTGATCAGCTGCCTCTTGCACGCCCCCTATTGGGGATGTGCCCGCAATCAAGGTACATGTCCTTGACTGGGATTGAACCTGGGACCCTTGAGTCTGCAGGCTGACGCTCTTTCCACTGAGCCAAACCGGTTAGGGCTTGACATCTTTTTTTCTTCATCAGACACAAGCTTCAGTAATTGGCAATAAAGGGTGGGTGTGGGGTGGGGAGGATGGGACATGTGTGATACTTTCAACAATAAAGATAAATCAGGATGGGGAGAGAAAAAGGAACCCTCATGCACTGCTGGTGGGAATGCAAACTGGTGCAGCCACTGTGGAGAACAGTATGGAGTTTCCTCAAAAAACAAAAAATGGAACTCCCATTTGACCCATTGATCCCATTTCTAGGAATATATCACAAGAAACTAGAAACACCAATCAGAAAGGATATATGCACCCCTATGTTCATAGCAGCATAATTCACCATAGCTAAGATTTGCAAACAGCCTAAGTGCCCATCAGCAGATGAGTGGATTTGAAAACTGGTACATCTACACAATGGAATCCTACACTGCGGTAAAAAGAAGGAATTCTTACCATTTGCAACAGCATGGATGGAACTGGAGAGCCTTATGCTAAGTCAGTGGTCGGCAAACCGCAGTTTATGAGCCACAAGCGGCTCCTTTGAGTGTGGTTCTTCCACAAAATATCACATGCGGGCGCGCACGTACAGTGCGATTGAAGGAGTACCTTAATTAAGTTAATAACAATGTTCCTACCTATATAGTTTAAGTTTAAAAAATTTGGCTCTCAAAAGAAAGTTCAGCCAAAACTGGTATGGCTTAGTGGATAGAGTGTCGGTCTGTGGACTGAAAGGTCCCAGGTTCGATTCTGGTCAAAGGCATGTATCTTGGAGGTGGCTGATCGATGTCTCTCTTTCATCGATGTTCCTAACTCTCTATCTCTCTCCCTATCTGTAAAAGATCAATAAAATATAGTTTAAAAAAAGAAATTTCAATTGTACTGTTGATATTTGGCTTTGTTGACTAATGAGTTTGCCAACCACTGTGCTAAGTGAAATAAGCCAGCCAGTGAAAGAAAAATACCACATGATCTCACTCATTTGTAGAATATAATGAACAACATAAAATGATGAACAAAAATAGATACAGATGCAAAGAAGCCTAGAACAGACTGTCAAACTACAGCGGGAAGGCTGGGTGGTGGGTGGGGGGAGGTAAGAGATCAAAGGACTTGTATGCATGCATACAAGTATAATAAATGAATGCAAGACACTGGTGGGGGGTGGTGAGGGGATGTGCAGGGTGGGGGTAGGTCAATGGGGAAAAAAAAGACACATGTACTACTATTTGTAAAGCTTTAAACAATAAACTAAATTTAAAAAACAGCCTTAAGAAACCAAAATGAACACCTAAACTGCCTCACAAAACAATTTTAAAACTACAACTAAAAGAACAGACATCATCCAGAACCACAGGAAGGCTGGCTGAGTGGATTTTCTACAACTAGAGAGAAAGAGGGGCTCACAGAGACTCAGAGGAGCTGCAAAAAGCTGAGGTACAGAGACGTGCATGGTGAGGACAGGCAGCTGAGTGCTGGCTGGCTTCTTCTAGTGGGAAGGAGACGGAAACTCCCAACTGCACTGAACCCCAGTTCTGGGCTAGACTTATGGGGGGATTCTGGGCTGTTGTGAAAAGGGAGAAGTGCGTGGAAACAGGGGAGCTGCAAAAGGCCGAGGTCTGGAGGCCCATGAGCACGAGTGGGTGCAGAGAGGGCTGAAGTGATAACTGAGGGACACCGAGACCCGGGGGCCGAGTTGGGCAGGGCTGACTGGAAGCCAAGGCTGTCTGCTCAGCCCTGAGACGCCACCCCATCCAAGCTGAACACAAAGGCTTTTGCAATCTTGCAAGTCTTGTACCATAAGGCTGACTCCAGCACAAAAGTTTGCCCGAGTAGACACAGCTGATCTTCACAACCAATTGACTTGGAGGTCAATTCCCCCCTGTGACATCAACAACAATCAAGACTTAACTACAATAAGGCTGTACACACAGTCCACAAAGGGTGCACCAAGAGAGTCCACCTCAGGTAACTGGGGAGGCAGAGCTACTGGGCCATATAGGACACCTAGCACACAAAGCTAGTCTAACAACTCAGGGAGGCAGTGAAATATGCAGAGACAAAAAAAAACACAACACATCACAAACGAAAGAAATGTAGGAAAAAACTGGATATAGAGTTCAAAACCATGGTTATAATGTTTTTCAAGAATTTCCTAGAAAAGATAGATAAATTTAGCAAGACCCTCAAGGATATGAAAAAGGACCAACAAGAAATTAAACATACACTGACTGAAATAAAAAATATCATACAGAGACCTAACAGCAGACTAGAAGAGCACAAGAATCAAGTCAAAGATTTGAAATACAAAGAAGCAGAAGACACTCAACTGGAAAAGTAAAAAGCAAAAAGAATCCAAAAATGTGAAGATAGGGTAAGGAGCCTCTGGAACAACTTCAAGCGTACCAACATCAGAATTTTGGAGGTGCCAGAAGAAGAAAGAGAGCAAGATACTGGAAACCTATTTGAAGAAATAAAGACTGAAAACTTCTCCCACCTGGTGAAAGAAATAGACTTACAAGTCCAGGAAATGCACAGAATTCCAAACAAAAGGAATCCAAAGAGGACCACACCAAGACACATCATAATTAAAATGCCAAGAGCAAAAGACAAAGACAGAATATTAAAAGCAGCAAGAGAAAAACAGTTAATTACCTACAAGGAAGCATCCATATGATTGTCAGCTGATTTCTCAACAGAAACTATGCAGGCCAGATGGGAGTGGCAATTAATATTCAAAGTGATGAATAGCAAGAACCTACAACCAAGATTACCCAGCAAAACTATCATTCAGAATTGAAGGGCAGATAAAGAGCTTCACAAATAAAAAGCTAAAGGAGTTCATAAACACCAAACCAGTATTATATGAACTGCTGAAAGGTATTCTTTAAGAAGAGGAAGAAGAAAAAGATAAAGATAAAAATTATGAACAACAAATACATATGTACTGTATCAACAAGTGAATCTAAACATCAAGTGAATTAAAAATCTGATGAACAGAATAAACTGGTGAATATAATAGAATCAGGAGCACAGAAAGGGAGTGGACTGACAATTCTCAGGGGGAAAGGGGAGAGGGGGGGTGCAGGGAGAGACTGGACAAAAATCATACACTTATAGATGAGGACAATGCAGGGGGAGGTAAAGGCAGAGCGTGGGGTAGGAGCCGGGTGGAGGGGAGCTATGGGGGAAAAAGAGGAACAATTGTAATAATCTGAACAAGAAAGACTTATTAAAAAATAAAACCAATTGTAAATTTTAAAAAATGTAACTGGCAATAACCTCAAGGGCCTTCGTCATCAGTGATGTTAAAAAGCCCTCGGCCCTCCTCTCCCCAGCGGGAGTGCTTGTGCCACCACTACCTTTCCTCCCAGAAGCTCTGGGTATTGCTGGCTCAGTGGCATCTCTAGGGCACGAAGCGGGCAGGGACAACTAGAGACGTGGGGGCTCAGGTTTGGGGGACACAAGCCAGAGGCAAGAGGGAGGACAGGCCCACGAAATCCTGGCTGAAAGGAAGAGAAGGCTCATGAATCCCTCCCCTTGGCGAAGTATGAGACCGGCCATCTGCATGCTTCCACCTGACACACCTCAAACCAAGCTCACGAGCCAAAGAAGAGGAGGTTGGCCCGCGAGGCTGACCGAAAGGCAGGCTGTGAAACCTCACCTGAAAGTCTCTGAACCTCAGGCCCCTCATACCACGGTGCTTCACTCTATCAGACATCTTAAGTTACAGTTTTTTATTTTGTTTCATCTTCTTTTGCATTATATATATTCTATATTAGTAATAGTCTAGGGCCGTCACCATAGTTCAGAGGACCCAGCTGTGGGCCCCTGGCCACAGGAGTGATCTGTGGGGCTCAGGCCACTGGGGTGTGGCAGAAAGAACGACCACTCCACCTGTCAGTCCCGAGCCGGAAGTTCCCATCCCCCAATAGCAAATGAGAAAGAGGAGTGGGTGGCAAGGGAAAAAGGCAATGCCAGGAGAAGGCCTCCACCCCGCCAGCCCCCCTACCCCCACACAGAGTGCGACCCACAGTGTCTTCATCTGTAAAATGGGCATGATATGGTTAGACCCGTGTAACCTCTCTGAGTTTCAGTTTCTTCATCTTTAAAATGGGTAGCATACATTTAGATCCATGTAACCTCTCTGAGCCTCAGTTTCTACATCTATAAAATGGTATCATACATTTACACCCGTGTAACCTCTCTAAGCCTCAGTTTCTTCATCTGTAAAATGGGTATGATAAAGTTAGACCCGTGTAACCTCTCTGAGCCTCGGCTTTTTTATCCAAAAAAATGGGTATGATATGTTTAGACCCATGTAACCTCTCTGTGCCTCAGTTTCTTCATCTACAAAATGGGTATCATACAGTTAGACCCATGTACCTCTTTGAGCCTCAGTTTCTTCATCTGTAAAATGGGTATGGGACAGTTATACCTCTGTAACCTCTCTGAGCCTTGGCTTTTTCATCTAAAAAATGGGTATGATATGGTTAGACCCGTGTAACCTCTCTGAGCCTCAGTTTTTCATCTATAAAATGGTATCATATTATTTAGACCCGTGTAACCATCCTTGCCTCAGTTTCTTCATCTGTAAAATGGGTATGATACGGATAGACGCGTATAAGCTCTCTGAGCCTCAGTTTCTCCATGTATAAAATGGGTATGATACAATTAGATCCGTGTAACCTCTCTGAGTCTTGGTTTCGTCATTTATAAAATGGGTAAGATACAGTTAGACCTCTATAACCTCTCTTAACCTCAGTTTTTCATCTCTAAAATGGGTATGATATGGTTAGACCTATGTAACCTCTCTGAGCCTCAGTTTCTTCATTTATAAAATGGGCCTGGGACAGTTATACCCCTGTAACCTCTCTGAGCCTTGGCTTTTTTATCTAAAAAATGGGCATGATGTGGTTAGACCCGTGTAACCTCTCTGAGCCTCGGTATCTTCATCTGTAAAATGGGTATGATACAGGTAGACCGTGTAACCTCTCTGAGCCTCAGTTTCTCCATCTATAAAATGGGTATGATACAATTATATTCCTGTAACCTCTCTGAGTATTGGTTTCTTCATTTATAAAATGGGTATGATAAGTTAGACCTCTATAACATCTATGAACTTCAATTTCTTCATCTCTACAATGGGTATGATGTGGTTAGACCCATGTATACTCTCTGAGCCTCAGCTTCTTCATCTCTAAAATGGATATGATATGGATGGACCCGTGTAACCTCTTTGAGCCTCAGTTTTTTCAAATAAAAAATGGGCATGGTACAATTAGACCCGTGTAACCTCTCTGAGCCTCAGTGTCTTATCTATAAAATGGGCAGGATATGGTTAGACCCTTGTAACCTCTCTGAGCCTCAGTTTCTTCATCTGTAAAATGGGTATGATACAGTTATACCCTTCTAATCTCCCTGAGCCTCAGTTTTCTCATCGGTAAAATGGGATGGACCCGTGTAACCTCTTTGACCCTCAGTTTCTTCATCAGCAAAATGGGTATCACATTTAGACCCGTGCAACATCTCTGAGCCTTAGTTTCTTCATCTATAAAATGGGCAGGGTACTTTTAAACCCTTATAACCTCTCTGAGTCTCGGCCTTTTCATTTATAAAATGGTTGTGATATGGATAGACCCATGTAACCTCTCTGAGCCTCAGGTTCTTCAGCTATAAAATGGGTATCATTCATTTAGACCCGTGTAACCTCTCTGAGCCTCGGTGTCTTCATCTATAAAATCGGTATGATACATTTAGACCTGTGTAAACTCTCTGAACCTCAGTTTCTTCATCTGTAAAATGGGTAGGATACGGTTAGACCCGTGTAACCTCTCAGCCTCGGTTTCTTCATCTATAAAATGGGTATGATACAGTTAGACCCGTGTAGCTTCTCTAAGTCTCGGGTTTTTCATCTATAAAATGGTTATGATACCTTTAGACCAGTGTAACGTCTCTAAGCGTCAGTTTCTTCATCCCTAAAATGGGTGTGATACAGTTAGACCCGTGTACCCTCTCTGAGCCTCAGTTTTTGCATCTGTAATATGGGTATGATATGGTTAGACCCATGTAACCTCTCTGAGCCCCGGCTTTTTCATCTAAAAAATGGGTATGATACATTTAGACCCGTGTAACCTCTCTGAGCCTCAGTTTCTTCATCCATAAAATCGGTATGATAAAATTAGGCCTGTGTAATCTCTCTTTGCCTCGGTGCCTTTATTTACAAAATGGGTATGATACAGTTAGACCCGTGTAACTTTTTTGAGCCTCAGTTTCTTAATTTATAAAATGGGTATGACATGGTTAGACCCGTGAAACCTCTCTGTTTTCATCTACAAAATCTATCTGATACAGTTATACCTGTGTAACCTCTCTGAGCCTCAGTTCCTTCGTCCATAAAATGGGTATGATACAATTAGACCCGTGGAACCTCTCTGAGCTTCAGTTTCTTTTTCTGTAAAATGGGTATCATACCTCTCCGACATCTTGGTCCCTCCCCCTGGCCTTCAGGCTCCAATCCCCGTTGGCGAATGAGGAACTGCGGATTTCCGGGGAGGGTGGCGAACCAGGCCCCAGCACCAGGCCGAGGCCCCGCCCCCCATCACCCCACACACAGACGTGGACAGCGCCAAGGGCAAGGCCTGTGAGTGTGTGAGTTGGGAAGCGGGGGTAGGAGGGCAATGTGAGGGGGTAGAATGACCGACTTCTTGGTCCCTCCACCGGCTCACAGGCTCCGATCACTATGGCACACCAGTTTCCATTCGTGGGAAGAAGATATAATAGAACAGCCTGGAAAAGGCAAGTCCTGTCCCTTGTTCTTTATGCTGGCGCCAGAGAAACAGTGGCCACGTCCTCTGCTGGGTCCCTCGGAGCCCTGACTCTCCTCCTCTGCTCAGTCCTGCTGATCATCCGGTGGCCACGAGAAGGGGGAGAGACGAGCTGGACTTAGCAAAGCCACCCACCGAGGGGTGGTGGTAGCAGAAGGACGTGGTGACTTCGGAGTCACACAGACTGACAGTTAGAGGTGTTTAACCTCTCTGAGCCTCAGTGTCTTCATCCATAAAATGGGCATGATACGGTTAGACCTATGTAACCGCTCTGAGCCGCAGTTTCTTCATATATAAAATGGGTATGAGACAGACCCGTGTAAACACTCTGAGCCTCCGTGTCTTTAAGTAGAAAAGGTATGATATATTTAGACTGGTGTAACCTCTCTGAGCCACAGTTTCTTCATCTATGACATGAGTATGTTACAGCTAGACCCGTGTAACCTCTCTAAGCCCGAGTTTCTCCATCTGTAAAATGGGTATGATACGGTTAGACCCCTGTAACCTCTCTGAGCCTCAGTTTCTACATCTGTAAAATGGGTATGATAAGGTTAGACCTGTGTAACCATTCTTGCCCCAGTTTCTTCATTTGTAAAATGGCTATGATACAGTTAGACCCGTGTAACCTCTCTGAGCCTCAGTTTCTTCATCTGTAAAATGGATATGATAGGGTTAGAGCCCTATAACCTCACAGAGAATCAGCGTTTTCATCTAAAAAATTGGTATGGTATGGTTAGACCCCTGTAACCTCTCTGAGCCTCGGAGTCCCCATCTATAAAATGAGTATGATATGCTTGGAACCATGTAACCTCTCTGAGCCTCAGTTTCTTCTTCTATGAAATGGGCATCATACATTTAGACGCGTGTAACCTCTCTGAGTCTTTGTTTCTTCATCCACAAAATGTGTATGACACAGTGACACGTGTAACCACTCTGCGCCTCAGTTTCTTCATGTATAAAATGGGTATGATATGGTTAGACCCGTGTAACTCCTCTGAGCCTTAGTTTCCTCATGTATGAAATGGGTATGATATGGTTAGACCCCTATAATCTCACTGAGCCTCGGATTTTTCACCTAAACAATGGGTATGATATGGTTAGATCCGTGTAACCCCTCTGAGCCTCAGTTTCTTCATCTGTAAAACGGGTCTGTGACAGTTAGACTCGTGCAACCTCTCTGAGCCTTGGCTTTTTCATTTAAAAAATGGGTATGATATGATTAGACCCGTGTAACCTCCCCTAGCCTCAGTTTCTTCATCTGTAAAATGGGTATGATACAGTTAGACCCGTGTAACCTCTCTGAGCCTCAGTTTCTTTGTCTGTAAAATGGGCGTGGGACAGTTGGACTAGTGTAACTTCTCCTAGCCTCAGTTTCTTCATCTGTGAAATGGTTATGATTTGGTTAGACCCGTGTAACCTCTCTGAGCCTCAGTTTCTTCAAGTTTAAATTGGGCCAGGAACAGTTAGACCCATGTAACCTCTCTGAGCCTTGGCTTTTTCATCTAAAAAATTGGGCATAATATGATTAGACCCGTGTATCCTCCCTGAGCCTCAGTTTCTTCATCTGTAAAATGGCTATGATATGGTTAGACCCTATAATCTCACTGAGACTTGGCTTTTTCATCTAAACAATGGGTATGATATGGTTAGACCTGTGTAACCTATCTGAACCTCAATTCCTTCATATGTAAAATGGGCCTTGGACAGTTAGACCCATGCAACATCTGTGAGCCTTTGGTTTTTCCTCTAAAAAATGGGCATGATATGATTAGACCCGTGTAACCTCGCCTAGCCTCAGTTTCTTTATCTGTTAAATGGGTATGATACGGTTAGATCCGTGTAACCTCTCTGAGCCTCGGCTTTTTCATCTAAAAATGGGTATGATAAGGTTAGACCCTTGTAACCTCTCTGAGCCTCGTTTTTCATCTAAAAATTGGGTATGATACAGTTAGACCCATGTAACCTCTCTTAGCCTCAGATTCTCCATCTGTAAAATGGGTATGATATGGTAAGACCCGTGTAACCTCTCTGAGCCTCGGCTTTTTCTTCTAAAAATTGGGTATGATACAATTAGACGAGTGTTACCTCTCTGGGCCTCCGTTTCTTCATCTATAAAATGGGTATCATACATTCAGACCGGTGTAACCTCTCTGAGCCTCAGTATCTTCATCTATAAAATGGGTATGATTTGGTTAGACCCGTGTAACCTCTCTGAGCCTCAGTTTCTTCAAGTTTAAATTGGGCCAGGAACAGTTAGACCCGTGTAACCTCACTGAGCCGTGGCTTTTTGATCTAAAAAATTGGGCATAATATGATTAGACCCGTGTATCCTCCCTGAGCCTCAGTTTCTTCATCTGTAAAATGGCTATGATATGGTTAGACCCTATAATCTCACTGAGACTTGGCTTTTTCATCTAAACAATGGGTATGATATGGTTAGACCTGTGTAACCTCTCTGAACCTCAATTCCTTCATCTGTAAAACAGGCCTTGGACAGTTAGACCCATGCAACATCTGTGAGCCTTTGGTTTTTCATCTAAAAAATGGGCATGATATGATTAGACCCGTGTAACCTCGCCTAGCCTCAGTTTCTTTATCTGTTAAATGGGTATGATACGGTTAGATCGTGTAACCTCTCTGAGCCTCGGATTTTTCATCTAAAAAATGGGTATGATAAGGTTAGACCCTTGTAACCTCTCTGAGCCTCGGATTTTTCATCTAAAAATTGGGTACGATACAGTTAGACCCATGTAACCTCTCTTAGCCTCAGTTTCTCCATCTGTAAAATGGGTATGATATGGTAAGACCCGTGTAACCTCTCTGAGCCTCGGCTTTTTCTTCTAAAAATTGGGTATGATACAGTTAGATGAGTGTTACCTCTCTGAGCCTCCGTTTCTTCATCTATAAAATGGGTATCATACATTCAGACCTGTGTAACTTCTCTGAGCCTCAGTGTCTTCATCTATAAAATGGGTATGATTTGGTTAGACCCGTGTAACCTCTCTGAGCCTCAGTTTCTCCATCTGTAAAATGGGTATGATACGGTTAGATCCGTGTAACCTCCCTGAGCCTCAGTTTCTTCATCTGTAAAATGGACCTGGGAGAGATAGACCCATGTAACCTCTCCTGAGTTTCAGTTTCTTCATCTGAAAAATGGTATCATACATTTAGACCCGTGTACCCTCTCTGCACCTAAGTTTCTTGATGTCAAATATGGGTATGATACGCTTAGACCCGTGTAACCAATCCTAGCCTTTCTTTCTTCATCTGTAAAATGGGTATGATGCAGTTAGACCCATGTAACCTATCTTAGCTTCAGTTTCTCCATCTGTAAAAGGGGTATGATACAGTTAGACCTGTGTAACCACTCTGAGCCTTTGTTTTTCATGTAAAAAATAGGCATGATATGGGTAGACTCGTGTAACCTCTCTGAGCATCAGTTTCTTGATTTGAAAAATGGGTATGATATGGTTAGACGGATGTAACCTCTCCTAGCCTCAGCTTCTTCATCTGTAAAATGGGTATGATAGTTAGACCCATGTAACCTCTCTTAGCTTTAGTTTCTCCATCTGTAAAGTGGGTACGATACGGTTAGACCTGTGTAACCTCTCTGAGACTCGACTTTTTCATCTAAAAAATGGGTATGATACAGTTAGACCCGTGGTACCTCTCCGAGCCTCCATTTCTTCATCTATAAAATGGGTATCATACATTTAGACTTGTATAACCTCTCTGAGCTCAGTTTCTTCATCTATAAAATGGGTATGATTCTGTTAGACCCATGTAACCACTCTGAGCCTCGGCTTTTTCATCTAAAATTGGGTATGATATAGTTAGACCCGTGTTACCTCTCTGAGCCTCAGTTTATTCATCTATAAAATGGGTAGGGGACAGTTATACCCATGTAACCTGTCTAAGTCTCCGCTTTTTCATACACAAAATGATTATGATACATTTAGACCCCTGTAACCTCTCTGAGCCTCAGTTTGTTCGTCTATAAAGTAGTATCATACATTTAGATCCATGTAACCTCTCTGAGTCTCAATTTCTTGATTTAAAATGGGCATGATATGGATAGACTCGTGTAACCTCACTAAGTCTCAGTTTCTTCATCTGTAAAATGGGTATGATACAGTTAGACCGGAGTAACCTCTCTGAACCTCGGCTTTTTCATCTAAAAATTGGATATGATACAGTTAGACCCGAGTGACCTCTCTGAGCCTCCGTATCTTCATCTATAAAATGGGAATCATACACTCAGACCTGTGTAACCTCTCTGAGCCTCAGTGTTCATCTATAAAACGGGCCTCGGACAGTTAGACCCGTGTAACCTCTCCTAGCCATAGTTTTTTCATCTGTAAAAGGGGTATGATACAGTTAGACTCGTGCAACCACTCTGAGCCTTGGCATTTTCATCTAAAAAATGGGCATGATATAGTTAGACCCGTGTAACCTCTCTGAGCCTCGGCTTTTTCAGCTATAAAATGGGTATCATACAATCAGACCTGTGTAACCTCTCTGAGCCTTGGTTTCTTCATCTATAAAATGCATATGATTTGGTTCGACCCGTGATACACTCTGAGCCTCGGCTTTTTCCTCTAAAAAATGGGTATGATGCAGTTAGACCCCTGTAACCTCTCTGAGCCTCAGTTTCTTCAACTCTAAATTGGGCATGGGACAGTTAGACCCCTGTAACCTCTCTAAGCCTTGGCTTTTTCATCTAAAAAATGGGCATGATATGATTAGACCCATGTAACCTCTCTGAGCCTCAGTTTCTTCATCTCTAAAATGGTATCATACATTTAGACCCGTGTAACCTCTCTGAGTCTCAGTTTCTTGATTTGAAAAATGGGTATGATACGGTTAGACCCATGTAGCCTCTCCTAGCCTCAGTTTCATCATCTGTAAAATGGGTATGATACAGTTAGACCCATGTAATCTCTCTTAGCTTCAGTTTCTCCATCTGTAAAATGGGTATGATAAAGGTAGACCCGTGTAACCTCTCCTAGCCTCAGTTTCTTCATCTGTAAAATGGGTATGATACAGTTAGTCCCATGTAACCTATCTTAGCTTCAGTTTCTCCATCTGTAAAAGGGGTATGATACGGTTAGACCTGTATAACCTCTCTGAGCCTTTGTTTTTCATGTAAAAAATGGTCATGATATGGTTAGACCCATGTAACCTCTCTGAGCCTCAGTTTCTTCATCTGTAAAATGGGTATGATACAGTTAGACCCGTGTAACCTCTCTGAGCCTCGGCTTTTTCAGCTATAAAATGGGTATCATACAATCAGACCTGTGTAAACTCTCTGATACTCAGTTTCTTCATCTCTAAAATGGTATCATACATTTAGACCTGTGTAACCTCTCTGAGTCTCAGTTTCTGGATTTGAAAATTGGGCATGATATGGTTAGACCCATGTAACCTCTCTTAGCTTCAGTTTTTTCATCTGTATAATGGGTATGATATGCTTAGACCCATATAACCTCACCTAGCCTCAGTTTCATCACCTGTAAAATGGGTATGATACAGTTAGACCCATGTAACCTCTCTTAGCTTCAGTTTTTCCATCTGTATAATGGGTATGATATGTTTAGATCTATGTAACCTCTCTGAGCCTTGGCTTTTTCATGTAAAAATGGGCATGACATGTTTAGACTCATGGAACCTCACTGAGTCTCAGTTTCTTCATCTGTAAAATGGGTTTGGGACAGTTAGACCCATGTAACCTCTCTTAGCTTCAGTTTCTCCATCTGTAAAATGGGTATGATACGGTTATACCCGAGTAACATCCCTGAGCCTCAGTTTCTCCATCTGTAAAATGGGTATGATGCAGTTAGACCCGTGTAACCTCTCTGAGCCTCAGTTTCTCCATCTGTAAAATGGGTATGATACAGTTAGACCCATGTAACCTCTCTGAGCCTCAGTTTCTTCATCTGTAAAATGGGCCTGGGACAGTTGGACCCGTGTAACCTCTCCTAGCCTAAGTTTCTCCATCTGTAAAATGGGTATGATACAGTTAGATCTGTGTAACTTCTCTTAGCCTCAGTTTTTTCATCTGTAAAATGGGTATGATACGGTTAGATCTGTGTAACCTCCCTGAGCCTCAGTTTCTTCAACTCTAAAATAGGCCAGGGACAGTAAGACCCGTGTAACCTCTGTGAGCCTCAGTTTTTTCATATGTAAAATGGTATCATACATTTAGAACCATGTAACCTCTCTGAACTTCATTTTCTTGATTTTTTAATATGGGTAGGATAAGGTAAGATGCGTGTAACCTCTCCTAGCCTCAGTTTCTTCATCTGTAAAATGGGCCTGGGAGAGATTGACCCGTGTAACCTCTCTGAGCCTTGACTTTTTCATGTAAAAAATGGGCATGCTATGGTTAGACTGGTGTAACCTCTCCGAGTTTCAGTTTCTTCTGTAAAATGGTATCATACATTTAGACTCGTACACCCTCCCTGAACCTCAGTTTTTTTATTTCAAATATGGGTATGATACGGTTAGACCCGTGTAACCTATCCTAGCCTTTGTTGTTTCATCTGTAAAATGGGTATGATACGGTTAGACCCATGTAACCTCTCTTAGCTTCAGTTTTTCCATCTGTAGAATGGGTATGATACGATTAGACCCATGTAACCTCTCTGAGCCTTGGCTTTTTCATGTAAAAAAGGGCATCATATGGTTAGACTAGTGTAACCTCCCTGAGCATCAGTTTTTGGATTTGAAAAATGGGTATGACACAGACCCATGTAACCTCTCTTAGCTTCAGCTTCTCCATCTGTAAAATGGGTATGATACGGTTAGACCCGTGTAACCTTTCTGAGCCTCGACTTTTTAATCTAAAAAATGGGTATGATACAGTTAGACCTGTTGTACCTCTCTGAACCTCCGTTACTTCATCTATAAAATGGGTATCATACATTCAGACCTGTGTAACCTCTCTGAGCCTCAGTTTCTTCATCTATAAAATGGGTATGATTCTCTTAAACCCTTGTAACCTCTCTGAGCCTTGGCTTTTTCATCTACAAAATGGTTATGATATGTTTAGACCTGTGTAACCTGCTCAGCCTCAGTTTCTTCACCTGTAAAATGGGCGTGGGACAGTTAGCCCCGTGTAACCTCTCTGAGCCTCGGCTTTTTCATCTAAAAATTGGGTATGATATATTTAGACCCGTGTTACCTCTCTGAGCCTCAGTTTCTTCTTCTGTAAAATGGCCCTGGGAGAGTTAGATCCGTGTAACATCTCTGAGTCTCAGTTTCTTTGTCTTTAAAATGGTATCATACATTTAGACCCGTGTACCCTCTCAGAACCTCAGTTTATTGATTTGAAATATGGGTATGATACAGTTAGACCCATGTAACCTATCAGAGCTTCAGTTTCTCCATTTGTAAAATGGGTATGATACGGTTAGACCCGTGTAACCTTTCTGAGCCTCGACTTTTTCATCTAAAAAATGGGTATGATACAGTTAGACCTGTTGTACCTCTCTGAACCTCCGTTACTTCATCTATAAAATGGGTATCATACATTCAGACCTGTGTAACCTCTCTGAAACTCAGTTTCTTCATCTGTAAAATGGGTTTGGGACAGTTAGACCCATGTAACCTATCTTAGCTTCAGTTTCTCCATCTGTAAAATGGGTATGATACGGTTAGACCCGAGTAACCTCTCTGAACCTCGCCTTTTTCCTCTAAAAAATGGGTATGATGCAGTTAGACGGGTGTAACCTTTCTGAGCCTAAGTTTCTTCAACTCTAAATTGGGCCTGGGAGAGTTAGACCCCGGTAACCTCTCTAAGCCTTGGCTTTTTCATAAAAAAAAAATGGGCATGATATGATTAGACCCGTGTAACCTCTCTGAGTCTCAGTGTCTTCATCTGTAAAATGGTATCATACATTTAGACCCGTGTAACCTCTCTGAGTCTCAGTTTCTTGATTTGAAAAATGGGTAAGATACGGTTCGACCCATGTAACCTCTCCTAGCCTCAGTTTCTTCATGGGCATGATAGAGTTAGACCCATGTAACCGCTCTTAGACTCAGTTTCTCCATCTGTAAAATGGGTATGATATGGATAGACCCGTATAACCTCTCTGAGGCTCGGCTTTTTCAGCTATAAAATGGGTATCATATATTAGGCCTGTGTAACCTCTCTGAGCCTCAGTTTCTTCATCTGTAAAATGGGTATGATTTGCTTAGACCCGTGTAACCTCTCTGAGCCTCAGTGTCTTCATCTGTAAAATGGTATCATACATTTAGACCCATGCAACCTCTCTGTGTCTCAGTTTCTTGATTTGAAAAATGGGTAAGATATGGTTTGACCCATGTAACCTCTCCTAGCCTCAGTTTCATCATCTGTAAAATGGGTATGATACAGTTAGACCCATGTAACCTCTCTTAGCTTCAGTTTTTTTCATCTGTATAATGGGTATGATACGGTTAGACCAGTGTAACTTCTCTGAGCCTTGGCTTTTTTATGTAAAAATGGGCATTATATGTTTAGACTCGTGTAACCTCCCTGAGTCTCAGTTTCTTCATCTGTAAAATGGGTTTGGGACAGTTAGACCCATGTAACCTATCTTAGCTTCAGTTTCTCCATCTGTAAAATGGGTACGATATGGTTAGACCCGTGTAACCTTTCTGAACCTCACCTTTTTCCTCTAAAAAATGGGTATGATGCAGTTAGACGGGTGTAACCTTTCTGAGCCTAAGTTTCTTCAACTCTAAATTGGGCCTGGGAGAGTTAGACCCCGGTAACCTCTCTAAGCCTTGGCTTTTTCATAAAAAAAATGGGCATGATATGATTAGACCCGTGTAACCACTCTGAGCCTCAGTGTCTTCATCTGTAAAATGGTATCATACATTTAGACCCGTGTAACCTCTCTGAGTCTCAGTTTCTTGATTTGAAAAATGGGTAAGATATGGTTCGACCCATGTAACCTCTCCTAGCCTCAGTTTCATCATTTGTAAAATGGGTATGGTACAGTTAGACCCATGCAACCTCTCTTAGCGTCAGTTTTTTCACCTGTATAATGGGTATGATATGTTCAGACCCGTTTAACCTCTCTGAGCCTTGGGTTTTTCATGTAAAAATGGGCATGATATGTTTAGACCCGTGTAACCTCTCTGAGCCTCCACTTTTTCATCTAAAAAATGGGTATGATACGTTTAGACCCCTCTAACATGTCTGAGCCTCAGTTTCTTCACCTGTAAAATGGGCCTGGGAGAGTTAGACCCGAGTAACCTCTCTGAGTCTCAGTTTCTTTGTCTTTAAAATGGTATCATACATTTAGACCCGTGTACCCTCTCTGAACCTCAGTTTATTGATTTGAAATATGGGTATGATACAGTTAGACCCATGTAACCTATCTGAGCTTCAGTTTCTCCATTTGTAAAGTGGGTATCCTACATTTAGACCTATGTAACCTCACTGAGCCTCACTTTCCTCATCTATAAAATGGGTATGATTCGGTTAGACTCGTGTAACCTCTCTGAGCCTGAGCTTTTTCATCTGAAAAATGGGTATGATACAGTTAGATCCGTGAATCCTCTCTGAGCCTCAGTTTATTCATCTATAAAATGGAAATGGGACAGTTAGACCCATGTAACCTCTCTAAGTCTCGGCTTTTTCATGTACAAAATGGTTATGATACGTTTAGTCCCCTGTAAACTCTCTGAGCCTCAGTTTCTTCACCTGTAAAATGGGCCCGGGACAGGTCAACCCGTGTATCCTCTATAAGCCTTGTTTTTTTTTTCATGTTAAAATGGGCAAGATATGGTTCAACTGGTGTAACCTCTCTGAGACTTAGTTTCTCCATCTGTAAAATGGGTATAATTTGGTTAGACCAATGTAACCTCTCTGAGCCTCAGTTTCTTCATCTGTAAAATGGGTATGATACGGTTAGAACTGTGTAACCTCTGTGAGCCTCGACTTATTCATCTAAAAAATGGGTATGATACAGTTACACCCATGTAAGCTAACTGAGCTTCAGTTTCTCCATTTGTAAAAGGGGTATCATACATTTATTCCCGTGTAACCTCACTGATCCTCATTTCCCTCATCTCTAAAATGGGTATGATTTGGTTAGATCCGGGTAACCTCTCTGAGTCTTTGTTTCTTCATCTTTAAAATGGGTATCATACTTTTAGACCCGTGTAACCTCTCTGAGCCGCAGTTTCTTCATCTGTAAAATGGGTATGATAAGTTTAGACCCCCTAAAACCTCACTAAGCCTAGGCTTTTTAATCTAAGAAATGGGTATCATATGGCTAGATCCGTTTAACCGCTCTGAGCCTCGTTTCTTCATCTGTAAAACGGGCCTTGGATAGTTAGACCCATGCAACCTCTCTGAGCCTTGGCTTTTTCATCTACAAAATGGGCATGATATGATTAGACTCGTGTAACCCCTCCTAGCCTCCGTTTCTTCACCTATAAAATGGGTATGGGACAGTTCGACCCATGCAGCCTCTCTTAGCTTCAGTATCTCCATCTGTAAAATGGGTATGATATGTTTAGACCGGTGTAACCTTTCTGAGCCATGGCTTTTTCCTCTAAAAAATTGGTAGGATACAGTTAGACCCGTGGTACCTCTCTGAGCCTCCGTTTCTTCATCTATAAAATGGGTATCATATATTAGGCCTGTGTGACCTCTCTGAGTCTCAGTTTCTTCATCTGTAAAATGGGCCTGGGAGAGTTTGACCCTTGTAACCTCTCTGAGCCTTGGCTGTTTCATATAAAAAATGGCCATGATATGGTTGGACTGGTGTAACCTCTCCGAGTTTCAGTTTCTTCTTCTGTAAAATGGTATCATACATTTAGACTCGTGCACCCTCCCTGAACCTCAGTTCCTTGTTTTCAAATATGGGTATGATATGGTTAGACCCGTGTAACCTATCCTAACCTTTGTTGCTTCATCTGTAAAATGGGTCTGATACAGTTAGACCCAAGTAACCTCTCTTAGCTTCAGTTTCTCCATCTGTAAAATGGGTATGATACGGTTAGACCCGTGTAACCTCTCTGAGCCACCGCTTTTTCATGTAAAAAAAGGACATGATATGGTTAGACTCCTGTAACCTCTCTGAGCATCAGTTTCTGGATTTGAAAAATGGGTATGACACAGACCCATGTAACCTCTCTTAGCTTCAGTTTCTCCATCTGTAAAGTGGGTACGATACGGTTAGACCCGTGTAACCTTTCTGAGCCTCGACTTTTTCATCTAAAAAACGGGTATGATACAGTTAGACCTGTTGTACCTCTCTGAGCCTCCGTTACTTCATCTATAAAATAGGTATCATACATTTAGACCTGTTGTACCTCTCTGAGCCTCAGTTTCTTCATCTATAAAATGGGTATGATTCTGTTAGACCCCCTGTAACCTCTCTGAGCCTCGGCTTTTTCACTACAAAATGGTTATGATACATATAGACCTGTGTAACCTGCTCAGCCTCAGTTTCTTCATCTGTAAAATGGTCCTGGGACAGTTAGACCCGTGTAACCCATCAGAGCTTTGGCTTTTTCATGTAAAAAATGGGCATGATAAGGTTAGACCCATGTAACCTCTATGAGCCTCAGTTTCTTCAACTCTAAAATATGCCAGGGACAGTAAGACGCGTGTAACCTCTCCTAGCCTCAGTTTCTTCATCTGTAAAATGGGCATGATAGAGTTAGACCCATGTAACCTCTCTTACACTCAGTTTCTCCATCTGTAAACTGGGTATGATATGGATAGACCCGTATAACCTCTCTGAGGTTCGGCTTTTTCAGCTATAAAATGGGTATCATACAATCAGACCTGTGTAACCTCTCTGAGCCTCAGTTTCTTCATCTATAAAATGGGTATGATTTGCTTAGATCCGTGTAACCTCTCTGAGTCTCAGTGTCTTCATCCGTAAAATGGTATCATACATTTAGACCCATGCAACCTCTCTGTGTCTCAGTTTCTTGATTTGAAAAATGGGTAAGATACGGTTCGACCCATGTAACCTCTCCTAGCCTCAGTTTCATCATCTGTAAAATGGGTATGATACAGTTAGACCCATGTAACCTCTCTTAGCTTCAGTTTTTTCATCTGTATAATGGGTATGATACGGTTAGACCCATGTAACCTCTCTGAGCCTTGGCTTTTTTATGTAAAAATGGGCATTATATGTTTTGACTCGTGTAACCTCTCCGAGTCTCAGTTTCTTCATCTGTAAAATGGGTTTGGGACAGTTAGACCCATGTAACCTCTCTTAGCTTCAGTTTCTCCATCTGTAAAATGGGTATGATACGGTTAGACCCGAGTAACCTCTCTGAACCTCGCCTTTTTCCTCTAAAAAATGGGTATGATGCAGTTAGACGGGTGTAACCTTTCTGAGCCTAAGATTCTTCAACTCTAAATTGGGCCTGGGAGAGTTAGACCCCGGTAACCTCTCTAAGCCTTGGCTTTTTCATCAAAAAAATGGGCATGATATGATTAGACCCGTGTAACCTCTCTGAGCCTCAGTGTCTTCATCTGTAAAATGGGATCATACATTTAGACCCGTGTAACCTCTCTGAGTCTCACTTTCTTGATTTGAAAAATGTGTAAGATACGGTTCGACCCATGTAACCTCTCCTAGCCTCAGTTTCATCATCTGTAAAATGGGTATGATACAGTTAGACCCATGTAACCTCTCTTAGCGTCAGTTTTTTCATCTGTATAATGGGTATGATACGTTTTGACCCGTGTAACCTCTCTGAGCCTTGGCTTTTTCATGTAAAAATGGGCATGATATGTTTAGACCCGTGTAACCTCTCTGAGCCTCCACTTTTTCATCTAAAAAATGGGTATGATACGTTTAGACCCCTCTAACATGTCTGAGCCTCAGTTTCTTCACCTGTAAAATGGGCCTGGGACATTTAGACCCGTGTACCTCTCTGAGCCTCAGTTTCTTCTTCTGTAAAATGGCCCTGGGAGAGTTAGACCCAAGTAACCTCTCCGAGTCTCAGTTTCTTTGTCTTTAAAATGGTATCATACATTTAGACCCGTGTCCCCTCTCTGAACCTCAGTTTATTGATTTAAAATATGGGTATGATACAGTTATACCCATGTAACCTATCTGAACTTCAGTTTCTCCATTTGTAAAATGGGTATCATACATTTAGACCTATGTAATCTCACTGAGCCTCAGTTTCCTCATCTATAAAATGGGTATGATTCGGTTAGACTCGTGTAACCTCTCTGAGCCTGGGATTTTTCATCTGAAAAATGGGTATGATACAGTTAGACCCGTGAATTCTCTCTGAGCCTCAGTTTATTCATCTATAAAATGAAAATGGGACAGTTAGACCCATGTAACCTCTCTAAGTCTAGGCTTTTTCATGTACAAAATGTTTATGATACGTTTAGACCCCTGTAAACTCTCTGAGCCTCAGTTTCTTCACCTGTAAAATGGGCCCGGGACAGGTCAACCCGTGTATCCTCTATAAGCCTTGTTTTTTTTTTCATGTTAAAAATGAGCAAGATATGGTTCAACTGGTGTAACCTCTCTGAGACTTAGTTTCTCCATCTGTAAAATGGGTATAATTTGGTTAAACCAATGTAACCTCTCTGAGCCTCAGTTTCTTCATCTGTAAAATGGGTATGATAAGTTTAGACCCCTAAAACCTCACTAAGCCTAGGCTTTTTTTATCTAAAAAATGGGTGTCATATGGCTAGATCCGTTTAACCGCTCTGAGCCTCAGTTTCTTCATCTGTAAAACGGGCCTTGGATAGATAGACCCGTGCAACCTCTCTGAGCCTTGGCTTTTTCATCTACAAAATGGGCATGATATGATTAGACCCGTGTAACCCCTCCTAGCCTCAGTTTCTTCATCTATAAAATGGGTATGGGACAGTGAGACCCATAAAGCCTCTCTTAGCTTCAGTTTCTCCATCTGTAAGTTGGGTGTGATAGGTTTAGACCGGTGTAACCTCTCTGAGCCACGGCTTTTTCCTCTGAAAAATTGGTATGATACAGTTAGACCCGTGGTACCTCTCTGAGCCTCCGTTTCTTCATCTGTAAAATGGGCCTGGGAGAGTTTGACCTGTGTAACATCTCTAAGCCTTGGCCTTTTCATATAAAAAATGGGCATGATATGATTAAATTGGTGTAACCTCTCTGAGTCTCAGTTTCTTCATCTGTAAAATGGTATCATACATTTAGACTCGTGCACCCTCTCTGAACCTCAGTTTCTTGATTTCAAATATGGGTATGATATGGTTAGACCCGTGTAACCTATCCTAACCTTTGTTGCTTCATCTGTAAAATGGGTCTGATACAGTTAGACCCATGTAACCTCTCTTAGCTTCAGTTTTTCCATCTGTATAATGGGTATGATACGGTTAGATCGTGTAACCTTTCTGATCCTTGGCTTTTTCATCTAAAAAAAGGCATGATATGGTTAGACTCGTGTAAGCTCTCTGAGCATCAGTTTCTGGATTTGAAAAAATGGGTATGACACAGACCCATATAACTTTTCTTAGCTTCTGTTTCTCCATCTGTAAAATGGGTATGATACGGTTAGACCTGTGTAACCTCTCTGAGCCTCGACTTTTTCATCTAAAAAATGGGTATGATACAGTTAGACCTGTTGTACCTCTCTGAACCTCCGTTACTTCATCTATAAAGTGGGTATCATACATTTAGACCTGTGTAACCTCTCTGAAACTCAGTTTCTTCATCTGTAAAATGGGTATGATACGGTTAGATCCGTGTAACCTATCTTAGCTTCAGTTTCTCTATCTTGTTTTGAAACATGGGTAGGATACAGTAAGACCCGTGTAACCTCTCCTAGCCTCATTTCTTCATCTGTAAAATGGGTATGATGCAGTTAGACCCATGCAACCTATCTTAGCTTCAGTTTCTCTATCTGTGAAATGGGTATGATATGGTTAGACCCGTGTAACCTCTCTGAGCCTCGACTTTTTCATCTACAAAATGGTTATGATACGTTTAGACCCTCTAACCTATCTGAGCCTCAGTTTCTTCACCTGTAAAATGGTCCTGGGACAGTTAGACCCGTGCAACCTCTCTGAGCCTTGGCTTTTTCATCTAAAAATGGGCATGGTATGGTTAGACCCGTGTAACCTCTCTGAGCCTCAGTTTCTTCATCTTTAAAATGGGTATCATACATTTAGGTCCATGTTACCTCTCTGAGTTTAAGATTCTTCATCTGAAAAATGGTATCATACATTGACACCCGTGTATCGTCTCTGCACCTAAGTTTCTTGATTTCAAATATGGGTATGATACGCTTAGACCCGTGTAACCTATCCTAGCCTTTCTTTCTTCATCTGTAAAATGGGTATAATGCAGTTAGACCCGTGTAACCTCTCTGAGCCTCAGTTTCTTTATCTATAAAATGGGCCTGGGACAGTTAGACCCGTGTAACCTCTCCTAGCCTCAGTTTCTTCATCTGTAAAATGGGTATGATACAGTTAGACCCATGTAACCTATCTTAGTTTCAGTTTCTCTATTTGTGAAATGGGTATGTTATGGTTAGACCCGTGTAACCTCTCTGAGCCTCGACTTTTTCATCTAAAAAACGGGTATGATACGTTTAGATCCCTCTATCCTGTCTGAGCCTCAGTTTCTTCACCTGTAAAATGGGCCTGGGACAGTTAGATCAATGTAACCTCTCTGAGCCTCGGCTTTTTCATCTAAAAATTGGGTATGATACTGTTAGACCCGTGTTACCTCTCTGAGCCTCAGTTTCTTCTTCTGTAAAATGGGCCTGGGAGAGTTAGACCCGTGTAACCTCTCTGAGCCTCAGTTTATTCATCTATAAAATGGAAATGGGACAGTTAGACCCATGTAACCTGTCTAAGTCTGACTTTTTCATGTACAAAATGGTTATGATACGTTTAGTTCCCTGTAAACTCTCTGAGCCTCAGTTTCTTCACCTGTAAAATGGGCCTGGGACAGGTCAACCCGTGTATCCTCTCTAAGCCTTGTTTTTTTTCATATTAAAAACGGGCATGATATGGTTCGACTGGTGTAACCTCTCTGAGACTTAGTTTCTCCATCTATAAAATGGGTATAATTTGGTTAGACCTGTGTAACCTCTCTGAGCCTCAGTTTCTTCATCTGTAAAATGGGTCTGATACAGTTAGACCCATGTAACCTATCTGAGGTTCAGTTTCTCCATCTGTAAAATGGGTATGATAAGGTTAGAACCGTGTAACCTCTGTGAGCCTTGACTTTTTCATCTAAAAAATGGGTATGATACAGTTAGACCCATGTAACCTCTCTTATCTTCAGTTTCTCCATCTGTAAAGTGGGTATGATATGGTTAGACCCATGTAACCTTTCTGAGCCTCGACTTTTTCATCTAAAATTGGGTATGATACAGTTAGACCTGTGTAACCTCTCTGAGCCTCAGTTTCTTCATCTGTAAAATGTGTATGATAAGTTTAGACCCCTAAAACCTCACTAAGCCTTGGCTTTTTAATCTGAAAATGGGTATCATATGGCTAGATCCGTTTAACCACTCTGAGCCTCAGTTTCTTCATCTGTAAAACGGGCCTTGGACAGTTAGACCTGTGCAACCTCTCTGAGCCTTGGCTTTTTCACCTACAAAATGGGCATGATATATTTAGACCCGTGTAACCCCTCCTAGCCTCAGTTTCTTCATCTATAAAATGAGTATGGGACAGTTAGACCCATGTAGCCTCTCTTAGCTTCAGTTTCTCCATCTGTAAAATGGGTATGATATGTTTAGATCAGTGTAACCTCTCTGAGCCACGGCTTTTTCCTCTAAAAAATTGGTATGATACAGTTAGATCCGTGGTAACGCTCTGAGCCTCCGTTTCTTCATCTATAAAATGGGTACGATTCTGTTAGACCCGTGTGACCTCTCTGAGCCTCAGTTTCTTCATCTGTAAAATGGGTATGATAATCTTAGACCCCCTATAATCTCACTGAGCCACAGCTTTCTCATCTAAACAGTGTGTATGATATTGTTAGACCCGTTTAACCTCTCTGAGCCTCAGTTTCTTCATCTGTAAAATGGGCCTGGGACAGTTAGACCCGTGCAACCTCTCTGAACCTTGGCTTTTTCATCTAAAAAAATGGAAATGATATGAATAGACTCTTGTAACCTCTCCTGGCCTCAGTTTCTTCATCTGAAAATTGGGTATGATACAGTTAGATCCGTGTAGCCTCTCTGAGCCTCGGCTTTTTCATCTAAAAAATGGGTATGATACAGGTAGACCCGTGTTACTTCCCTGAGTCTCAATTTCTTCATCTGTAAAATGGGTATCATACATTCAGACCTGTGTAACCTCTCTGAGCCTCAGTGTCTTCATCTATAAAATGGGTATGATTTGGTTAGCCCCGTGTAACCTCTCTGAGCCTTTGCTTTTTCCTCTAATAAAATGGGTATGATGCAGTTAGACCCATGAAACCTCTCTTAGCTTCAGTTTTTCCATTTGTAAAAAGGGGTGATACGGTTAGACACGTGTAACCTCTCCTAGCCTCAGTTTCTTCATCTGTAAAATGGGTATGATGCAGTAAGACCCATGTAACCTCTCTTTGCTTCAGTTTTTGCATCTGTAATATGGGTATGATACGGTTAGACCCGTGTAACCTCTCTGAGCCTTGGCTTTTTCATCTAAAAAATGGGTATGATATAGTTAGACCCGTGGTACCTCTGTGAGCCTCAGTTTCATCTATGAAATGGGTATCATAAATTTAAACCTGTGTAACCTCTCTGAGTCTCGGTTTCTTCATCTATAAAATGGTATCATACAGTTAAACCCATGTAACCTCTCTGATCCTCGGTTTCTTCATCTGTAAAATGGCTATGATATGGTTAGACCTGTGTATTCTCTCGGAGCTTCGGTGTCTTCATCTATGAAAGGTGTATGATTCTATTATGAGCCTCAATTGAATGTTAGCGGCTGTGCAAAAGATTGTATAAGATTGTACACTTAAGGCTTCCTGCCTCGTGCTTGAGAGCCCCTAAGCACTCACTTGTGTCACTGTGATTAGTGCCCCTACCCTCACTGGACTTATGATCCCCCGTGTTTAACTGGCAATGTAGGCAGGTGTGGAAATGCCCTGGTCCGTGTCCTGAGTGCCCCTGGCAGAACTCGGATTCCAGACTCCGGGTTCCTGAGCAAGATGGCTTTGCAATGAGGGGGCCAGGAATCCAGCCGGGTCCTAGCATGTGCTCCCTGGATCTCCGGGGCAATTCCCGCTGCCTTCCTTCTCTTCCCGGCGCTGTCCCCATCCTGCCTCAGTTGTCACCCACGCCGGGAATCCCTGCCTCATCTGTGTGCACATCTTTTCCCCAGCAGCCCCCACTCCGTGTGCCTCCCAGCTCTGCCCTGTACTTGCGCTAATCACTCCTCGCCTCTGTTTTGTCATCTGCAAGCTGGGAATAGGAGTGCGGGCCTCCTGAATTGTTGATCAAACCGGGTCGCCAGGTGAAGCACTGAGAAGAATGCTGGGGCCTGTCTGAAGTGGCCATTCAGTGTCAGCTGTTCTGTTATTACTGTTGAAAGGCGAGTCTCCGAGGAGTAGGGGTTCTTCGAGGTTCCACGGTCCTGTGAAAACGCTGAAGGAGAATCTCCAGCCTCTTTCAGAAACTATGAGCTCATTAGCAGAATAAGCCACCTGTGAAGGACCTTTTGTCTCTTAGAAACATAAACAACCAAGAGTAGAAAGCCCGAGGCCCGGGCCTGGATGTCTGTTCTCTATACCAGTAGACTGCTGGTCAAGTTCCCTCTCAAGGCACATGCCCCGATTGTGGGCTTAATGTTTCTCTTTCTCTCTTTCTTCCTCTTTCGCTCTCAAATAAATTCGTGCGAGAGTAGGCCCTCCTTCCCTGGCTGTGGCGTCGCCTTCCCCTAAAATAAAGCCAGAGTGAAGCCATTATGGTCCCATGGCTGCCAACTAGAAGAAAATATAACTCACCAAGAATCAGAGACTCTAAAAAAAATTATAGCAATAAAAGTAACATAGAATTCCAATAAGGAAGAAAACAGGCATCTAAAGGAATCCATGTGGCCACAGGAGAAATCGCTAATGAACCCAGATTTTAAAAGTCAAACTGGGAAAAATGTATTTGCAGTAAATATTCCATAAATACTTAGTATCTTTAACATATAAGAGCTCACACAAATCCTATATAATAAAAGCCTAATATGCAAAATCAACCGAACCGTGAAAGGACCGGTAGAAGGACTGGTCACTATGATACGCACTGGCCACCAAGGGGCAGACGCTCAACGCAGGAGCTGCCCCCTGGTGGTCAGTGCGCTCCCACAGGGGGAGCGCCGCTCAGCCAGGAGCCGGGCTCACAGCTGGCGAGCGCTGTGGCAGCGCTAAGCAGCAGTAGCCAAGAGGTAAGGAGCAGCGAGCAGGCTCCAGGACTGTGAGAGGGGGCAGGCTGGGCTGAGGGACACCCCCTCAGTGCGAGAATGTTTGTGCACCAGACCTGTAGTTGTTTTATGTTTGTCTTGAAATTTTAAATGATTTTAATGATTTTGTTCTTCAATTTAAAACTTTTAATTCATTTTCATATTCCATGGTGATAAGAAGTCAGAATAGTGGTTACCTCTATAGGGGAAATTACTGATTGGAAAGGGGCTCAAGAGAACTTTCTGGAATGATGAAAATATTTTGTGCCTTAATCTCGGTTCTGATTATATGGGCATATACATATGTAAAAATTTATCAATGCATAAAGTTAAGATTTGTACACTTCACTGCATGCAAATTATACCTCAACAAACCAGTTAGCATGAAGGGGGAAAGGGCTCTAAGGGAATTAAAGATAATGTAAGAAAACACAACCATAGCCGAGACCAGTTTGGCTCAGTGGATAGAGCGTTGGCCTGTGGACTGAAAGGTTCCGGGGTCGATTCCGGTCAAGGGCATGTACCTTGGTTGCAGGCACATCCCCAGTAGGGGGTGTGCAGGAGGCAGCTGATTGATGTCTCTCTCTCATCGATGTTTCTAACCCTCTATCCTTCTCCCTTCCTCTCTGTAAAAAAATCAATAAAATATATTTAAAAATGTTTAAAAATATTAAAAAAAAGAAAACACAACCATAAATCATATTTAGAGCCCTGGCTGGGTGGCTCAGTTGGTTGGAGCATTATCCCTGTACATCAAACACTTCCGGGGCAGGGCACATACCTAGGTTTCGGGTTTGATCCGGCATCAGGGTTCACAGGGGACATAACTAGCTGATCAGTGTTTCTCTCTCCCTTCCCTCTAAAAAAAAAAAAAAAAAAATCAGAAAAAAAACTGCAGGAAAACTTTTCATTGTCTTGGGTGTGAAAGACCTTTAGTGGCATGGGAAAAAGAACAAAACAAAACAAGCAATAAAGGAAATACTTCTTTCCTTTGATAATTCCATTTAATTCAACAAATACTCAGGGACCACCTGCTATGCCACTTGTACTCTTTTTTAAAAAGCAATACATTTTACTGATTTTTTAGAGAGGAAGGGAGAGAGATAAAGAGTAAGAAACATCGATGAGAGAGAAACATCGATCAACTGCCTCCTGCACACCTCACACTGGGGATGTGCCCACAACTGAGGTACATGCCCCTAACCAGAATTGAACCTGGGACCTTTCAGTCCACAGGCCAACACTCTATCCACTGAGCCAAACTGGCCAGGGCTGTCACTTGTACTCTTATAGGCACTGTGGACCCGAGTGAGTGAAAATGATCCCTTTCCCTAAGAAGCTTGTGTTCTGGCAGCATGTGAGGGCACTGTTAGTGCTCTGTCCAAATCCTCTAGGACAGTGGTTCTCAACCTTCCTAAGGCCGCAACCCTTGCATACAGTTCCTCATGGGGTGGTGATGCCCAACCATGAAATTTTGCCACTGTTATGCATCGTGATGTAAATATCTGCATTTTCCGATGGTCTTAGGCGACCCCTGTGAAAGGGTCGTTCGACCCCCAAAGGGGTCGCGACCCACAGGTTGAGAACTACTGCTCTAGGACCTATCACTTTTTGTAATATATATTTTTATTGATATCAGAGAGGAAGGGAGAGAGAGGGAGAAAGAAATATCAATGATGAGAATCATTGATCAGCTGCCTCTTGCACGCCCCACACTGGGGATCGAGCCCATAACCCGGGCCTGTGCCCTGATCAGGAATCAAACCGTGACCTCCTGGTTCATGGAACGCTGCTCAACCAGTGAGCCAGGCTGGCCGGGTGAGAGTGTTCCTCTTTCAGTGGTGTCTCCAAAGTTTAAACTTTCACTCTTGTTAGACACAGGAGAGGACCCATTTGAGCTGGTTCTGGGGTTACACTGGTCTCAGCCTATAGTGAACCCAACTGGATTCCATTGCATTCTGGAACACTGGTCACACACATACCTGCGGCCCCACTTGCTCTTCCAAAATCTGGTCATTCCCCACTAGGAGGTGGCGTCTGTGTCAACTCCTCTGGAAGCTGGGGAGGTCTGCACAGGGACCGCTTTGCCATGGAGCGCAGCAGAGCGCACACCATGGTGTGTGAGCCTGGGCCGGACAGGAGAGACAGCTTCTCCAGGGACATGCGCTCTGGGCACCTGCCCCCATGCTGTGAGGACCTAGACACGGGCCAGGGCAGAGTAGGTGTGAGGGCCCCTGTTGGGCTGGCCCCGGGTCTCCCTCCCGCTCCCTGCACCTCACCTGAGGGGACCCCAGCTTCGACCAGTCAGGCTTGAGATAGTAGATGATGCCATCCAAGGCGCCAGGCAGCAGCACTCCTCGCACCAGCAGCACCACAAGGACCACGTAGGGGAACGTCGCGGTGAAGTACACGATCTGGGGGGGGGGCATGCTGCTCAGAGGGGCCCAGCAGCACCCCCTCCCGCTTAGAGGCCCCTGGCCTGAGCGGCCCGAGCCGGGTCCCCCGCCACTGGCCATGTGTTCAGAGGTAAGGAAGGAGGCCAGCCAGCAGCCCCCCCTTCCACTCCCCAGGGCCATGGCTCCTTCCAAAGGAAGCCAGGTGCTTGGCTGGGCATCCGCAGCCCCACGGCCAGCGCAGGTTGGCCGCAGAGGGAGGGGAGAGGCAGGGCCCTCCCCGGGCAGAGAGAGGG
>PVJN01017827.1:0-39895 GCA_004026805.1 Lasiurus borealis
ACATCTCTCTCTCACTCCCTCCTCCCCTGCCTCACTTTCACTTTCTCTAAAAATCAATGGAAAAAATATTCTTGGGTGAGGATTAACAAAAAATTAAAAAAATAAAGTGCTACTCAAGCCTTGCTCAATGATTTATCCCCCTTAAAATAGTGTCTGTCTTCCATGTGCATTGTGGATTCGATTGCTTTGTCTATATTTTGCCATTTTCCAGCCCTAAGCCTGAAAATGTGTGTTTCAGATACAAAATACCCCCTCGAACTAAGAAAGTAAGAATGATCAAGACTCACCCAAGACCTCCAAAAGAGCCCCCCAAATAGCTCCAAACTCCTCATTATCCTCTTGGAACTTAAGTATTAGATGGCTCTGATGGTGGAAATGACCAACACTACAAATGAGCAAACTGTACTAAGTTCAAATTCCTTCTCCTATGGAGCCCCCTGCTGCTTTAGTATTAAAGGGATCTCAGTTTCTTTCTTCTGATTACTCCCCTATTGGATATTGATTTATCATTTTCATAAAATTGCAAATGGGAGCCTGTTGCCCGAGACCAACCATAAATTATGAAAATGTGCTCAGCTCCTCTATAGGGGTTGACCTGCATAAAGGGAGAATGTCAGAGAGCTAAATGTAACTGTTTTGCATGGGTTGTGAGGAAAAGGTGTGTTCTTCCTGACCCTCCAATTTTGAAGGGAAAAAAAGAAAGGGAGTAACATTTGCTAACCTATTAGGGACCAAATTAAATTTATTGTATGTAATTTAATTCTACTAACCCAGGGAGGAACAATCATCCCCTGCTTTGATAAAAGACAAAATAAGAAGGCCAGAATGGTGAAAACACTTCCCCAAGACTAGTGACAGTGACAGAGCAGAGTGAGGTTCAAACCTAACTGTGCCTCTGAAGTTTAACCTCTTTCCACTCACTGTATTGCCTTTCTACAGAGGAATAGTAGTATCTCAGATAGGTGTGGACATGGTAGTTGCTATTAACATCAACCTAAACTTAATGCTCCTCAAGTTCTGATAGATGTGCTCCAAGGAGCCATTAAGAAAAGCCACTGATCCAAGAGCTATAAAGTCACACTTTCTTCATTCACAGCTACAAGCAGCTACTTAAAACCTGGGAAATATTGTCCTTAAAATAAGTATCAGTTGTCTGGGTATTTATGCTCTATCACTCATGGTTGTTCCATCCTTGACTCCATTGGTAAAATTTTTCTTAATTCCTTTCCTCTTTTTATGACTTTGCAAGGGTCTAATTTGCAGGCAAAATTGCTAATTTTACAGTTGATTTCTGCTTTGTCAGCACCAGCCTGACTGAGGAGTTATTAATAGAAGAATAGGATTCACTTTCATCCTTTTGTTCTTGACTGTTGTAGAAGGTGGGACAAAATCCATTATTTAATAACATTTGTTCTCCTTCAAAGGGCATCGTTCTGGCCTTTTTGTTTTCACTAAACTACGGCAGTATCAGCAGCCACAGTGGCCACGTCCTCTTCCTAAAAATCTTCTGGAATTCCTCCAGGCTATACGGTTGGTATAAAACTATCTTTGAGATTCACTTTGGAAATGAGGTCCAAATGGAAAATTCTCCTAGTATTTTTGTGCATTTCCCAAACAGTAATTTCTATGCATAAGCATTTATAAGTGTCCTAGTCACCTACATTCCTGGAATGTATGCTGAATTTGGGCTATATCAGTTATGAATTGTTTTTGGCTGATAGTAACACAAAATAGAAATAATAGGGGGATAAACAATAGAAATTTATGTTTTACTTACAATAGGCATTCAGAATTAGTATGGTGACTTCACACTGTCATCAGGTACCAATGCTGTTTCTGTCTTTTGTTTTATTATCAGTTTCCTGTAGTTTCCATTCTAAAGGTTGACCCACGGTTTCAAATAGCCATTGAACCCATGACTTTGAATACATGATTCTAAGAAGGAATCAAAACATAACATTGCAGAGCAAATCATCTGTTTATCAATCTCTTATGGAATTTTCCCAGAAGTCCTCCCAACAATTTGTTTTTCTATTGTCAAGTTTTAAGCCACAACGCCACTGAAACTGCTCTTGTCAAGAACACCTATAACACCTAAATACAGGGATAGTGTGAACAATTCTGTCCAAAATCACACAAGATTGCTAAATTGAAAGATTAAATCTTATCCACATCTTAATTGTTCTACCAGCAGCATTTACCATAGTTCATCCACCCTCTTCCTTAATACATCTGGCTGACAGGACAAGCAAAACTTCTTTATTCAACTTCTCCATTTAGATGGGTTACCTCAGATTTAACCAGTCCAAAGCTGGGGGTTGCATCTTCCCCACAAACATTCCTTCTCTTAATTTTCCCCAATTGGTAAATGAACATTCCATCTTGAAATAGGGGGCATTACCACAGATCCTATGGACAATACAGGGAAAATACAGGGATACTGTAAACAATTCTATGTCCAAAAAATCTGATAACCTAGATGAAATGAGCCATTAACTTGACAGATACAATTCGCCAAAATCACACAAGAAGAAATAGATAATCTGAATAGACTTATATTTATTTAGGAGATTGAGTCTGGCTAGAGCTGATCCTTATCTACTCTACATTGGTGAATCATCATTTCAAACACCTACTCACTTTATTCTCTGGAGAAAAGTTTCTGATTGTTGCTATGGTCAATATTAATTTCCTTTTATTGAGTATTTTCTTTGAGTAATAATGTTGTCCTGGCTGCTTTTTACACATACTGTTTGTTTCTTTTAACAACCCTCCCCATATTATAGATGAAGTAATTGTTCAGCAAAATTTAGGGGGGGGGGGTTTACACATTATCCAATAGTTAGCAGGATAAATGAACTGGGATTCTGACTCCAAAATCTTTGCTTTCTCCACAGCCCTACGCTGATGCATAAAAAGGTAGAGCTGATGCCCTTAAACATATGAACAATAAGACGTGGCTGTCCAGTCGCTAAAGAGTTAATATTCTCCCTGCTCCTGTTTTAGCAGCTTAAAAGAATGTACTGGGTCTTTGCCTCTACAATATCTATCATGACATCAACTTCAAAGCGTTAAACCTGGGTGTTTGATCTCCTGCCAGCATGCTTTCTAACACACGCTAGAAAATAAAAGTAGAAAACCAGAAATGATTTAGTTATACTTCTTGAACGTTTATGGTACCAATCAGGAAAGATGTCGACCTTATAATTAAGATTAGAAGCACATATTAAAAAAAGGGTGGGAAGAAATCAACCAAAGAACTTATATAAATATATGCATAACTCATGGACACAGATAATAGGGCAGTAGAGACATGAGGTGGGAGTCAGTGGGAGGGGAAAAAAAAGAGGGACATAAGTAATACTTTCAACAATAAATATTATAAAAATATTCTATACAAAAAGGTAAAGGCAATTAAAAAATCAGCTCAATAAAAGCAAAACGAATGCAACCTGGGAGAGGCTTCCAGGTGCCACAGAAGACATAAAGCATAAGCAACTGCTAAATGAGAAATTTTCTGTTTTTCACTATTTGTAGTGCAATTCAGGGTGGTAGGTACAGTTTAGCCCTGCGCACAGGTTTTTCATGAGTGAAGGGGTGAAAAGCATACTATTTTTTGTAGCCAAAGGCATAAGAAAGAGAAAGTGGTTTGGGAGGGACAGAAAGGTAGTCCTCCCACTTCTGCTGCCAGTCACCATCTGCCTTCAAGTGTGCCACCTGAAGTGTAAGAAGTCAGGTATAGTGGAGAGTTTAGCAGTTGTTATAAATGGATCATTTCTTTAATATGTTGTATTGTGATAGAACATATAACATTTACTATTAGAACTATTTTGAAGGGTACAGCTTAGTGGCATTAACTACATTTGCAGTGTTTTGCAACCATAACTGTATCTAGTTCCAGAAACTTTTTTTTTTTTTACCCCAAATGGAAATCCATATTCATTAGTAGCCACTTCTCCCTAGCCCAAACCTCTGGCAATCTTTAGTCTCCTCTCTGTCTCTATAGATTTGCTTATTCTGAACAGTCCATATAAATGGAATCATATCATATCAGGTCTTTCACAACTTTCACTCAGCATCAAGTTTTCAACATTCATCCACATTGTACTATGAAGCAGTATGTCTTTCCTTTATATGGCTAAATTACATTCCACTGAAGGACATTCAACATTTTCTTTGTCCATTCATCATTTGGGTTGTATCCACCTCTTGGCTATTGTGAATAGTGCTGCTTGGAGATGGTTTCAGATCTGTCCAAATCTATTTTCCAGGCCTTGAGGAGATATAGAAGAACCCCACCCTTTTCATGAGCGCCCCTAGGCCTTTGCATAGACTGCCAGTTCCACTCCTTCACTGCAGGATCAGCTTCAGTTTTACTTTCTACTAGTCCCTCTTCTGCATCCCTAAGTAAAGCACTTCCTCATCCCACCAGTCTCCCGTCTAGCTCTTCCTTATTTTCTTTCTTCATCACAATCTTATGACAAGAAGTTCCAAGAGTACAATATAGCTCCATTTTTTAAATTAAGTTGTTCTCACTGCTTCTCTGAGAGTATAAGTGCAAGTCCAATGATTCACATTCAATATGGTGGCTAGTTATGATATCCTGAAGAAAGACTAAAGCAAGAGTTTATGAAGGGAAGCTACAGAATACTGCTATAGTTTTTCTAGAGGGCAAAATTAATGTTCATTATTCCTTCATCAACTATCTATCTAGATTCCCCTCATCCTTACACAGAAAGTTAGCTAGTCTAGGTTGTTTGCCTAGTGGGGTGACCCAGACTTTAATCCCTAACAGTTCTGAGTACTTAGTTGCTCTGTCCTTGTTGAGGTAGTTGACCATAGTCTTTATGAGACATGGAAGTATAAAGAAATAACCCGGTGATTTTTCAAGTTTCTGTATCTTCCCTTTTAGTGTAACACCCATCCTTTTGCCTTATAAAGACAGGATAAATGACCACAGCCACTAAATAATATTCTCCTTAGTCTATTGGTCAACTGGTACTACTATATGAGGAGGCTAACGTGTTTTGGTGGTAGTTACAGCGTCCAGTGTAATATGCCCTGGAACAGAGGTTTCTGCATCATAGAACTAAGTTCTGTAAACTGGCAGAGCCTAAGTTTAAGAGAATAGAAGCACAAATTCTATAAGTGGATCACTGGGTATGAGAGTTGGGGTGGCCACTTTCACTTTCATCTCTTATCTTCCAGAGCAATGTAATTAGTTAAACTGGACAAAACATAAGCCACATCTTGAAGGACAGGATCCTACCCTGCAAGTATTGTTACACTTCCAGTGTCTTAGCTGAGTCTTCAGAGGCCATTCCATTATTTTATCAAGCTGGCTGTTTCTAGGTGATAGAGTATATAGTAATACCATAAATTCATAACCATTTGTCACACTTCGCTATAAAATGGGTCTCTTGATCAGAGGTAGTGTTGTATTAGACCCACACCAAGGAGTAAGACTTTTTATAAGCTCTCAGATGGTCTGATGGGATAGGCTCTATAAGAAGGGGGTATATATCTGGAGAATGCGTCAATTCCACTAAAGATAAATTCTCCTCCAAAACGAAAGAATTTTGATGTTGTTTTTTTCCGCTATTAGGTGGCTGCCTGGTATCCTTGAGGAATTGCTCCTTGGTTTTTGCTGCTGGCACATTTGCATTCAGCAGTGACAAGTGTTAGGTCAGCCTTGGTGAGAGGGAGTTTATCCTTCTGAGCCCTTTGCATAATCTATGTATTTGCTAACATAGCCTATCCATTAATTGCCCAAACACTGGGATACTAAAGAAAGAATATGGCTGGCATTCCAAGCATTCTGTCATCCTGCACTGGGTCTCTCTAGCGGCCTTAAATGTGCAACATAAAAATTTTCACATTCCAACTATTTCACTTTTTCTTCCTGATACACATTAAGTAAATCCTAGAATTGTTTTTGGCTTAAGGAGTTAGGCTTGTATTTTTCTGTCAGGGCTGCAGCACTGAGACCTAATTCTGACCAGCTTCAAAGGGATGGTAGGGATGAGGGGTGAGTCTTGAGATAGAGAGTCATCTTATAAGGCACCTACTTCAGGTGAAATAATAACATAGTCTCTAGGGAAGGGGAAGTTATTCTCCTCTGGAAAAGATGAATATGCTGCTTTCACTGGCCAGAAAAGTTCAAGAGAATTGGAGATTCAAATTTCTCATATTTGTTTACTCAAATATTACCACTCCAGGTCTCATGGTTCTACACTTTTTCTATCACAGCCCTGACTGTAGCACAGCAAACTTATTGAGACTATGCGTGTATCCCCTTTGTAACTTAGCCACCCTCATATTCAATTTCTGTGCTTGATTTTTATTGCAGTTGTATCCTAAGATTTTCTGAGAGAAAACTGTAATTTGAAGCTTTGATGGATTCTGATGGAAGCCTTCTGGTTCTCATATTCTTCCTTAAGCTGATATTGACTCTCCTTTGTATTTCTTTTTTTTTTTTAATTAGGTCTCCAGTGCTATAAAAGCAGCCATCTCACTTTACTACCTTTATAATCAAACTAAAACCAAAGCAAACAACCACAAAAATAATATTGTTCCCATACCAAGTAAGAGCTACAACTTCTTGGTGCCCCAATGCCTTGTTCTCCAACTGAATTATGTCCACAAGGGATGGAGGGAAACTTAATTGTTTGCAATGCATAACACCCTATATAATAAAAGCATAATATGCAAATTGATCAAAAAGTGGAACAGCAGAATGATCATCTGGGACCATGCTATGACACCCACTGAGCCAGCCCAAGGTGGGTGTGATGGAATTGGTTGAGGGCCCTGCCATTGCCCCATGATCACCCCACAGAGGGAGGCCCAGGCTATCGCAGGCAGGCTGTAGCAGGTGGGCAGGGCCTTCCTCTGCAAAGGAAGCCAGCACTGGAGGCCAGGGAAAGGAAGGCCTACTTTTGCACAAATTTTCTACATCGGGACTCTAGTCTTATTATAATGCATAGCAATTGGTCATATGCTTCTAGATAAGGGGGTAATACCATTTTAAAATCTCATTTTTAAGAATTATAAAGCAGAGTCTGAGGTAGGGATTAAAGAGATGATACTTTATTTAGAAGAAACAATCCTAGAATTATAATGGTGAGAAAGGAGAAATGAGGCAAGGAAATATGAGAACCAATGCAATATATTTTATCACACTGGTCACTTTTTCTCAATAAGTCAAGAAGACTTATAGTAACTTGTTGTCAGATGTGTTTGTTTGACCTGCAGGACTTCTTTGGGAGGTTTACAGAGAAATTTTTACATCAGAGAAATCCCCAAAAAGATAAATGAGGTAGAATTACCTAAGTTCCCTTCTACCCCTCATTTGTCATTACTCTTGGTTTGCTCCATTGATCTAGAGAAATGTCTACAGCAAATACAAGCTACAGGATGCTGTTTACAAAAATATCCAGCCTCGCAAGTGACCATATATTTGGAACTCACATAAATCAATAAGGAATTGTGAAATAAAATACACACATCAAGCTGACTCTGAACTAAGATATTCCAGGTTAATTAATATTACATAGAGAGGATTGGGAAAGAAAGAACCAATGGGACCAGAAACCCATAGAGAATTCTTAGCAATTTTCTTCTGATTTACATAAAAAATATGTTTAGATATTCACATTTTAAAAGTCAAGAAATAAAAATCACAATATATTTATATAATTCTACTCCCAAAATAAATTTCTTCTTCTACTAGAATGAAATGGCAATGATATAAATATCAACCTACAAAAATGTAAATATTATTTATTTAAATAGTTGGTATGCATTTCTTTTTACCTTTAAAACAAAACAAGCACTAGATAAAACATACGTGAGTGCCTTATCAAAAATATTAATTTTATTTTTACCTGAAAGTATGCTTAAAAAATACATAGTTTCTTCGTGGATGTGTACTTTCATATATTACTGCAAACCCCATCTAAAGGCCACTGGACTGCATATTCTGCAAGAATATGGACTATATGTTTTAATCTCCAATGGGTATAATATATTAAACTTGGTAAGAATTCAATTAGTATATATTAGATCATACAATGTGTCAGTTAACTAATCAATCCAAAAAGGCCTGATAAATATTTATATCTGTCATTTCTCATTGCTCTTGGTTCACCCCAGTTGATGTCTTAATTCTACATTAAATATAAATTACATTTATTAAGTGGTATTTAAGTAGGTCTCCCCAATCTTCCTTGTGGCTCTTCCTCAGTGCATTAAATATAAATTTTGAAAATTGTGTAAATCCATAGCTAAAAGATACATCTTCAAATTTGTGAGTTTAATATATGAATTGGGCATAGCTGAATGTTTATGGTCATTTAGAGTACCTTGGGACCTTCAAAAGATCCATGATGATGTGTCATGTCAATATTCATACATTTCCATGGAATATATGTTTTCATTCTAAATGTATAAAAAGTACAAACTCAAGATTTTTGTATGTTTATTTGACAAGTCTTTCACACTGGATTCATTATTTACCTATCTTGCGCCAAATTTCCCTATTGATGACAGATTTTTTCTACCTTTGTCTTAGTTGATATGCTTCAAACCATAGAAAAATAAGCCTGAACTTTGATGCAGATCATGGCCGGGAGAGTAGAGCATGGACTCATGGATGATTCTCTATGTCATGGCGCAGTACTAGAAACAACAGATAACTGGTGTGGGCTCCAAATAATACAAGTGTACTAAAAAAGACATTATTTTTCTCTCTCAAAAATGTAGAAATGTCATTCTGTAGGGCAGTTGAGAAACCTCCTGGTTATCCCCCAATATTTCCAGAGATTACTAATATTCAGGCCAAATTAGAAAGAGAATAACAACCTGCAGTAGAAGGGAACTCACCAATTCTCCATTCTGGCAGAAGTATTCTTTCACATTTAACCTTTGTTAAGATTCAATATTTTTAGTATAAGTTGACTTTGTCAATATCAACCAACTGAAAAGACATTGAGAGTATTGACTGTTGGAAGAATAAGTGGTCAGGGAAGTTTTTAGAGAACTTCATGGGAAAGAAAATAACTCCCTGGTCAAAAACAACAAAGATTGGAGAAACAAGATATTAACTATCAGTGAAAGAAATTAAATGCTTATCATCTATAATGATATCAAACAAAGCCCATAATTTGTATGCCTCAGATGGCAATTAGTGCTAGGCAGGTTAATGGCTGGTGGAGTCAATGGCTTCTGTGAAAGCCAGGTATGACTTAAATCATAGCTCAGGCAAACTCAGTGGGGCCAGACCCAGTTAAATGAGAAGATGATGGCAAAAAGTGGCACAGCTTAATTTTCTTGTTTTAGCCAAAGCTAAATTCCATAGCAAAGTCTTGGAAAAGCTGGGAACTTGAACACAGAATGTCTCTCAAGTTTTCCATTTCTGCTCAGAAGTAAAGAAAGCATCAATCATGTAAATGGCTCTTGAAGCATTAAGTTGTTCAGGAATTATCAGAGCCTAAATTTCATTTTTTTCATTTTTCATGTTATCGAATGCTGTAAAGTATGATCTAATAATTAAACTCCTTAATATATTTTTGAGATAAAACCATTTGTCCAAATTAGAGATAGTCTCAGAAATGAATATTGTTCCTGCCCACTTTTCATAAAACGAACAACTTGGTAATGTCAAATAGTATTGCACAGGTTAAGTTTCTTGTTTAATGTAGACAGATGAGAATATTTTAGAAGCATTTCTTTCTCCTGTACTTTTTCTCCAATTGAATTTTTAACACATTGGATTTTTTTTCCTTCCACATTATTAAAGAAGTGATTGATATCATTCCTTCCATGGACTAAGTAATCTTCAAGGTTCCTCAGACTGCTGGTCTCTCCCTCTATGTGTCTGAAAGCCATTATGATGTAACTAGGGACTACATAGGGCTGGAGACAGGACACAAAGGCTACTACTAATCACAGCTCTGCCATTAACCACTGTTGTGACCTTGAACAAGTCATTTTCCTTTCCTTTTTATCATCTTTCAAATGAAGGCATTCAATAAATAATCTATAAGCTCATTTTACAGATTAGACATTCTTTAATTCAAAGTTTAATTTAGATTCTAGATGTCCTATTACCTCATTTACACCAACAAAGATTAGACTTCCTAGATATTAAGTATGGTTAATGTATGTCCTATGTCACTGGCTTAGAGGAAGTCATTGCTAAGCTTTTTGAAATTTGTCAACTTCAAAGTTTACTATGAGTTCTTTTGAGGAACTCTGGATCTCATTTGTGTATTCAACTTCAAAAGCCTGAATGATTTGAACCATATCTCTTAAGTGGACAGACATATCAAGTTAGTCTCATAAATGGGTTGGCCCTTCTGGGTCCCCTTCGGGAATAGCCTTTTTGCTTTAGAATGTTTTTTAAAAGAAATGGGAACTATTCAATGCCTTGTGTCTTTCACACTGCCTTGTAGGTCCAATGGACCTTTAGCCAGTGTCCACTCTGAGAGACAACCAAGAGGTTACTAAGGCATTTGCAAAAGAGTATCTGTTTGGATTCAGTAAATAGTGCTTCTCAGTCTTTCATTGCCTTTACTATGGCTGATTGAATGTAAATTCTTCACATATACAGTTACCCAATGGTTTTCCCTTTTTTTCATAAACCCTAATATATAAAACATAAATATGAAAGGGTCCCTCAAGAAATTTAACTTTTTCTAACTTGATGGAAAATGCTTCAAAGTTGGTTAAAGACCAACTTCTAGAGCCCTTTAGAATATTTTTTGAAGGAGAGAGCTTATGTAGTATGAGATGCTGCAAATTTTCAGTTCATGTCTACAACAGAACATGCTTTCAATAAATGTTTTCTCTTGCTATTCTTGCTATTCTTATTGTTATGTTATTATTATTATTATAATTATTATAATTATTATTATTATTATTCTCAGGGGTATTATTAATACTAGAAAATTGGCATTGTACTTGTTGTAACTCTTTTCCCCTGACTGCATACTCACCAAAGTTCTAAGGATTTAACTGAACACATATGTTGTGTTAGGTATCACCTGTTTCTCCTCCAGATCTATATTGCACACTTCTACACCATATGATCCAGGAGGCTGATCTGTATCAATGGGGGAGGCGGGGGAAATGGGCTAAACTTCTCCTTAATCCCCAACTGGGTTTGGACATTGATGAATACCAGCAGGATGTCAGAGGGCAAGAGCAAAGTAAGGCTGAGTATGCATTGCCCACTCCCTCCCATATGATTGATTGGTTTTCCTCAACCAAAGGTCTCATCCCCTAACAGACACTTCTCTTTACTCAACTATCTCTATCTTCAGGGTAGTAACCACTCCCTCCACTTGCCCAGAAAGTTAGTGCTTTCCTGTGCTAACCAATACAGAAAAATTTCTTTAAATTATCCAATTTAAGTATGCCATGCCTTTCCTCTAGATCAGTCGTTGGCTCTGTTGACTAACTCATTAGTCAACAGAGCCAAATATCAACAGTACAACGATTGAAATTTCTTTTGAGAACCAAATTTTTTAACCTTAAACTTCTTCTAATGTCATTTCTTCAAAATTGACTCACCCAGGCTATGGTATTTTGTGCAAAAGCCACACTCAAGGGGCCAAAGAGCACATGTGGCTGGAAAGCTGTAGTTTGCTGACCGTGCCTATAGACTATTAGCCCTTTGAGGACATGGACCTCTGTTTTGGGTTGTTCAGTGCTATCTCACCAGCTCCTAGTACAATGCATGGCATGAATTAGGCACTCAAGAAATATTTGTTGAATTAATGACTGTGCTCTAAATAGGGTACTAGCAAATTATGAAGCCAAAGCTTCTATAATTTTGGAGGCTCTTTTTAAGAAAAAGAATGTACAAATATCTCAGTGTTGCAAAAATATGGGATCTTATTGCTCAGGCCCCTCCCAAGACCTTGAATGAGTCCCATGTAAATGTAGAGACCTTAAACTTGACCTTCTCTAGCTTCAAACTGTTGCTTCTTAAATCTCAATTCTGAGTTTCAAAGAATATGCCAGTTGCAAGGAATTTGTCACAAATATGAAAAAAAAATAGCATGTTGTAATGCCATATGCATAGAATTGGGAATCAGATACATGTGGTTATTAGTTATAAATTTGGGTTGCGGGCTTGGTTTACTTTATCTGTAACAGAGACGATTACTTGAAATTACTACATAGAGATCCTGGCATACAATAGGTGCTTAGCAATTGTTCAGTTTTGCTGTGGCAGCTCCCTTCAAGCGTTCCCCACAGGCCTGCTACCTACCTGCTATGATCACATTAGATTTTCACCTGCATCCTCTGAGAGACAGTCCAAGCAGCTGCTACTTCAGGACCAGACCATTTCCCTGTATACATCAAGTTCTAGAACCAAGATTTGCAAAACGAAAAGTTCAGCACGTAGCACAATTTGCCTGCAGCCAAATATTCAGCCCTGTTAGCCAGGGATTCCTTCATGTCACCAGCCATAACTCAACCAGATCTCTGAGGAACCATTTAGATGCTCTAAGCAAAGTTTTTCATTGCTTTCTTTCTCAGAGAAAAAATTCTCCCTATATTTCATTTTTTAAGTGATCCTCAAAGGCATGTCAGTTGCCTTCTACATAAACATTTTATTATAGGGTTGAGCAAGCCACATTTCAGAGCCTATGTTATCTTCTTTTTAATTCTATGTGCTCTGTTATTAATACTTTTTTCTTCCAGTCACTTAAACATTAATTATACCCATCTTTGTTTTAAAAATGCAAAGTCATGAAGATAGGAATGACATTTATTTTTTTATCATTGTACTTTCAAAACAGAGTATGGTAGTACCTGGCATGTAATAGATATTCAATAAATATTTTTGAGTTAACAATGAATGATTGAGTATACTACATAGATTGGAATATTAGAGATAACCTAAATCAAATATGGGCAATATTTTTTACTGAATATATACAGAGTTAAATATATGTGAGGGACTGAGTTCTTCATGACCGGAGGTACTAAAGTAGAAACTGGTGAACATCTGTCAAGAATTCTGTAGGGAAAAGTAATGCTTCAAATTGAAGGTAGTAGTTGGTTACTTTTAATTCAAACTCTGAGAATATTTTATCTCATAAATTCATACTGCCTCTGTGTTATATAATGATTTGTGGCAATTTGGGAACCAAACTGACCTTGGAGCTAATTCCAGTTCAAATACACTAGCTTTAGTACCTTGACTAAGTTAGCTTCTCTCAGCCTCATTTTCTGCATCTGTAGAGTGAACCTAATACCGACTCCCCAGGATTATTGTGGATTAAGTGAGATATTAAATATAAGAGCACTCAGCACTACTTCAAGTATCTATTAACTATTTAACAAACAATAGATTTTTTGTGTCTCCCACCCCTCAAATTTATGCTATTAATAAAGGTAGAATAGTTAAGAAATTCCTTGTGAATGCAACATAAGAAGGGATTGTAATTCAATTCAGACCTGATCTCTCCCTCTGTCACTGGCCCTAACCACCTCTGTGACTTTCAGCAAATTATACACAAACTTTAGCCTCTGATTTCTTCAGTTATATGCATGCCTTAGATTAACTACTTCTTTGGATTCTCTCAAGTCTTGAAGAAAATGTATTTCTGGGGAGAGTTCAATTCATCCACATTTTGGAATTCAGAACAATATGAAATAGAAAATCCCTCACTTCCTTGTTGATTTTTCTAACTACTATAGGTAGGATTCTAGCGTGGGGCTGAATCAGACTTGGTTTCATGAGTATATTATGATAGTGAAACACAATGAGCCATAATCAGCCTATCATGACGGAGGTGTAGGTATCCTCTCTGAGACTGACCTCTTCCACAATAACTTCATTTCATCCTAGAATAAGACTGAAGAATTAATACACTGCAGCTATTTGGGTAATATCTCCATTTTTCAAAGGGAATGTTCTTAACATGGGCCTGGTATCCCTCATGCTGTGACACAATAGGGTCCTTCACCTCTTTGGTTATGAGCTATCCCTGCAAAGCCTTGAAAAGTCATTCTCGGCTAAATGTGCACTTTCATAACCATGGGGGGAAACAGATCATTTCAGCTTCCTGCCCAGAAACCCAGCAGTGCACTGGTGTGTCTTCCAAAATCTTATTAATCCTTCAAATAAAAAGTGTGATGTCTTTTCATTATATTCTTCCTCCTCTGGGAATAATTTTCAAAAATAATAATATGAATAATAAAGCATAACGTTAAAGTGGTGTGAGCTATTCATTGGATATGAAGAGCTAGGGGTCAAGAAAAAACTCTTTTGCCTCTAACTGGGAAATTAAACTATCCCCTCAGATTTTATTATATAGGGAAGTAAAAGACTTCACTCAACTGTGAAGGCAAAAGATTTGATTGATAGGGCTGTTATTCTTGGTTACCTTTATAATGACTTAGTGTGGATGGGTTTATTTTAAGAAAAATTGGTTTTAAAAATATGCCTCTGCATCTATGTCTGTAGTTAAGTCACAGTCACCCTTCCTCCATCCCCATAGCACTTTTTCATAGCACTTTCATCATTAATGAGTAGCATCTAGGTTCCAGATGATTCCAGGCTTCAGTCGCAATTGCACTGGCAGATCCTGGCTGTAAGCTTTGAAATGTTCTTCTTATCCAAAGGATTCAATGAGAACCATATGTTTTTGCTACTTTCTCTAATTCCAGTAACTCACAAGATCTTCTTCACTGAGACTTTTCAGGAACTCTCCTCAGACCCAAGTTGCCCCAACTCAAAAGATTCATTTGGATATGATTGGAGCTTGAGTCCAGAAGGCACAGGGAGACTATGGACTAAAAGAAAGACCATACTATAAATGAGGCTGCAGGAAAACAACTCCAACATAGAAATTAGAGGGCTTGAGTTTCAGAATAAAAAAATACAGAATAAGCACCCATTGTAAGCTGCAGCTCTTTCACATTATTGCAACATGAAATCAATGTATATTTTTAAATATACTTTTATTGATTTCAGGGAGAAATGGAGAAGGAAAGAGAGAGAGAAATATTGATAGTGAAAGAGAATCACTGATCGGCTGCCTCCTGCACACCCTTTACTGGGGATCAAGCACACAATCTGGGCATGTGCCCTTGACCAGAATGGAAGCTAGGATCCTATAGTCCAAAGGCTAACAGCTCTATCCACTGAGCCCAAACAGCTAAGGCTGAAATCTATATTTTAAGGCAATCATTGCTAGTTTTATTTTATAATTAAGACACTGAACCTCAGAAAGGTTATATGACTTTCTTAAAGGTCACAAACTTGCTTCACAGTTGAAATTTGAACTCACATCTCCTGACTCACATTTCTGTTCTTTTCATCATTCTATAGTGGTTCCGGACTGAGGCTTCTGCTATTTGGTATCTGTCAAGCTACTTAGTTTCTCTGAGCCTTTTCTGTTCTATTAATTTTTGAGGATGGAACAGACTATCAAAGAGGAAGAATTCTCTGCCTATCTGCCATGAAAAGGACTATGAATGAACCAAAGAAAGAACATTAAAACTCTTCTCTGACCAAAATTAAAACCACTAATAATTAAGAAACATGTAATCACTAAAATCTCATTTTTCTATGATTATGACTGCCAAAAAAGCTTTCAGATAAAGTTCGAAGTTCCTTTCTTAATCCAAAAGGCCCTTCCTCACCTTTCTTCCTCTCATCTCAATCCCCAGAAGCATGTCTCACTCTACAGCTCTCCACTTCAGCCAGTAATTGCAGCTTTCCAGTCGGCATGCCACTCTCCCACCTATGGTGCTTCTTCTTTTTTCATCAAGATAATCAGACATGTGGTTTTTTTTAAATCAACTCCATGATCTCCTCTTCTGGAAAGCCTGCCTTGACTCCAGATTAATTTAGATGCCTCTTTTCTGTGTCCCTACGCACACCATGGGGTTCTTACTCATAGGAAATCTCCATAATAGCCAATTGCTTGCTTTTCTCCTTTGCCAGATTCAGAACTCCTTAAGGACAAGATCGGGTTGAATTTATCTTGTATCCTCAGCATTTATCACAGCAACTGAGGCATAAAAAGTGATGAATAAAGACTTGAATGAGTAAATGATTAAAACAAAAGTGATCATTTAATGGCTAAAAAGACAAATGGAAAATAATTTCCATTACTGAAAAGGTAAGTTCTTTTAGCCAAAATAGGGTTTTACCTAGCTGTACAACTTTACCTATCACTTTCTGCTGCTACTTTTTACCTTCTCCCATACATACACACACACACACACACACACACACACACACACACACAAATTTTCCCCAGGGGAGTTCAACCGGGAGCCTGATTGCTTGCTATGGTGGCTGCACTGACCACCAGTGGGTGGTGCAGAATGAAGGAAAGGCCCAGCCAGCAGCCAGCAGCTGGGGAAGAGAGGCCCCAGCTGGCAGCTGGGAGGCCCTTATTGGCCCTGATCACCAGCCAGGTGTCGGGACCCGATACTCATGCATAAATTTTGTGCACTGGGCCTCTAGTCTGATTATAGAATGGCTGTTTTCTAAAGCCATTCATGATTTAACAGGTTAAAGTATAGCATATGCTCTCAACTTTTACTGACAATTCCTATACAAGTTAAAACTCATCCTAAAAACACATTACTACTTCTTATAAATTTCTAGATTGTGAAGTTTTTGTAGAGTTCAGCCCTAGGGAAGCTTAATTTTCCATTAGTGAATTGGTATCCTTTCTCCTCTTTGACAATATATGCTATATAACCAAGTATAATTTCATATTCACTCTAGCTTCTAGACACTTCAGAGTTGAATTTCTTGTCCAACCATAGCAACTATAGAAACTCTATAGTTTGCATATTTATATTTTTATTGTATCTTCTAGTCTATATTTTATTTACTTATTTAATATTTTTGTTGATTTCACAGAGAAAGGAAGAGGAAGAGAGAGATAGAATCATCAAGGATGAGAGAGAATCATTGGTCATTTGTCTCCTGCATGCCCCACATTGGGGATCAAGCCTGCAACCTGGGCATGTGCCCTGACCAATAATGGAACCATGACCTCCTGGTTCATAGGTTGATACTCAACCACTGAGCCAAGACAGACATGCTCTAGTCTCTACTTTAATTCAACAACATTTATTGAGAGCTTATTATATGTAGGAACTGTTCTGGAAGTTTAGTGTATATCACTTAACAATATAGAATAAAAATTATACCATTATAAAATTTATCCCATTTAGAGGTATGGAAGGAGGGGCAGGAAGAGATTAATCAATGAACTTATATACATATATGCATAGCCCATGGACAGACAATAGTGTGTGGAAGGCCTAGGGAGGGAAAGACAGGAGGTAGAGGAGGAAGACATCTGTAATACTTTCAAGAATAAAGATAGAGACAGAGAAGCATGGATCAGATGCTCAAACTTCAGAGGGAAGGTAGGGAAGGGTGGAAATAAGGGGTAAAGATCAACCAAAGGATTTGGGAATAAGGAGTAGAGATCAACCATAAGCGATGGATGCAGACAACAGAGGGTGAGGGTGAGGGCAGGACTGGGGGGAGTGAGGGTACAATGGGGAGATAAAGACACATTTGTAATACCTGAATTAATAAAAAAAAGAATAAGGATTAAAATTTTTAAAGAAATAAAATAGGTAAAATAATGCAGTACATATATTTATTAAATACCTGGCTGCTTCTTTTATAATGCATTTATTTAAATAGAGCTCTTATCTAAATTCTGTAAATGCTGACATTCACAGATTTGAAACCTATAAGAAAAACATAAAATGCTGATAGAATTAGCATCAACTCAATTCAGACATTCTTAAATAATGGTAATAGAAAGTTTATAGGCAGCTTCAGTAATTTCTAATCAGCATTTCCTAACACATTAGCAGTTGGTGTCTGGAGTCTGACATTTGCTGTGAATGAGTGCCTGACAGCTTTTGTTGTAAGTTTGGACTTCTTTTGCCTAGTAATTTGCTCCCTGCTGTCTGCGAGGAGGAAACTTTACTTACCAAGATGCCCTACAAAGTGTCAGTGTTAATCTCCAACCCACTCCAATAGTTCCCCACTCCCCACCAATACTAACTACCCTGACCTGAAGGTTTCCCAGCTATGGATCCATATGACTTGTGCTATGATTGTGAGGGCTTCTGAGGTGCACTGGCCAGCCTTCAGAGATGTTTTTTTTGTTTTGTTTTGCTTTGTTTTATGTTTTGCTTTATTTTGTTTTGTCTGTTTTACTCAGGACCTTATAAAGATAGTTGAAGGATCAGTTGATCTGAACCTACTTCATGGACTAAGCATATTATACAATTTGTAACATAGTCAACAAACAAACATTGTTGTCTACATACAACACAAGGGGAACCTGATACTTATGTCCTATTCAACTTCCCTAAAGGGTTAAAGAGAAAACCTTTAGAGTGACATGTCTAAGTGTATGAGATCTACTGTATCTATTCTTTTTCCCTGTCACTGCTTAAACTTTTCTTCGGGGGGCTCATGCTGCTCTTGTCCCATGCTACCTGCTCTGCCAGAATATCTGACCAGCAGAGTCCAAACTGAAAATGTGTCTTCACTGGGGAGAAAAACAGAAATCCATCACTAAGTCTGACATTGCTTGCACCATCTCTATTTAAATATTTCACTCTCAATACCATATAGTTTATACACAGAGCATTGCTATCTAATCCAGCTTAATTCATCAAGTGAGGATTTAATGAATTTCTACTGGGTAAGGAAAATGATCAGAGTTACTATAGAATATGGATAGCAACCATGACAAGGACTTGCAGCTGATACAAGGTTGCCCCTGATTCTGTGGATGGAAGGATACCATCACTTGTTGACCCCAAAATTCAGTTTATCTTATTTACATAGTGGGGGGGGGTATTTCTATACTACTGCAAAGCAAATAGTAGCCTTTCTACTTCACCACCTATGAATCTGGTTCCATGTTCTTCTGATAAATATACCACATTCCCAATAGCTTTTTTTCCTTCCCTTTTAAGAACTTTGTAGAAAAATGTGCTCTCAAGTTATTGATACAGGAAACATCAGCAAATGTTTAATTCATTTTACTAGATGAAAAAAGCTCCTCCCCAAAGACTGTGAATTTGTGCATACAGTATTGAGAAAAAGGTGTAACTATAAGATAGAGACCAAATCAATGATTGCCAAGGTTGATAGAGGGTGCTGAGCTTGCCTATAAAGAAATAACATGAAAGGGTTTGGGTGGAGAGAGATGATCCTTACGATGATTTTAGTAATATTTACATGACTATGTATTTATAAAACACACAGATTTGTACAGTCAGAAATTAATTTTATGTAAAATAAAAAATAAATGTTAAAGTCTATATAATTTGTTTGCATGGTGTGATGAGAACTTCAGCTACATATTTAACAATTATGGATTTCTTACACTACTTAAGATATATATTTATACTATCATTAGTTATTAGACTTTAGATTTATGATATCCAGAGCAATACTAGAATGTAAATAACCTATAATTAAAGAAATAGAGAATCTAAAGGTTGTAAAGGATCTTGAGTATAATTTTTCATTAGATAGACAGATTAACAAGAAAAAAAAACATTCAATAGATTTAAAAAAAAAAAAACAACACTTGACAATATCTGACCTCCAATCCAAGTAGAAAAAGAGAAAAAAGACATAGAAGGGAAACTCCTCAATCTGATAAAACACATCTACAAAAAACTAGAGCTAAAAACATATTTAATAGCAAAAGATTCAGTGTTTTCCTTTAATATGAGGAACAAGTCAAGGGACCAACCACTTTGGACCACTTCTTTTCAACGTTTTACTGGACGTACTACCCAGAGGCATGAGGAAATTTATGGGAATTATGCAGTGACAGATTATTTTGCTATCTTGATTGTGGTCATTTTTTCCATATAGCAGATACAGATATAAATAAGATATAGGTAAAGCCATAGGTATAGATATAAATATAAATATAAATATGTAGATAGAGATATAGAGATATAGATATATAATATTTTCATGGATATTTACCAAATCATACATTTCAAATTATATACATTTAGCTTTACTTCAATGAAGTTTTTAAAAATTGTGTAATTTTAGCACAGTGACTTTACCCACTGATAACCCAAGCCTAATTAAGATCTTGGAATCTCCACAATCAGTCTGACAATATTTTACCTTAGATGTGAACAAGAAGCCAAAGAGTCATTGGGTAGAGAAGAGACAGACCTGATGTTTGAGAAGTGGCTAAATATTTTCTGTTGACAATATAGAGTAAAAATAAATAAATAAATAAATAAATAAATAAATAAATAACAGACTTCCAGAAAGCCTGATCACTGAGAGTATAGATAAATTATGAATTCCTGCATTACTGCAAAATAGTAAACAATAGTATAAAATAATATGGTTATGGAATCATACAGATTTTTAATCAAATTCTGAATTCTTTAGTTCTTGGTTGTTTGATTCTGATACATTTATTACACTTTTTGAACTTCAGTTCCTATTCTCTCAAATTAGCACAATAATACTTGTTTATAAGGGTGCTGTGAGGGACACTTGAATTATTCTATGCTAGGTAACAGCTATATTGGGAATTCAGTAAACACTGGTTAAGTACCCCTTTTTTTATCCAAAGTCTTTCAAGTCTTCTCTAATTTCCCCCCAAACACTTAAAAATCATTATTTATTCAATTATTTATTAAACACTTTCTCTAAATCATAGACAAATCAATCATGACCTTTATCTAGAAAGAGCCACAGTGTGGTGGGAAGGACCAATGAATGAATAAATGCTATAAGACCATCCTACAACCGAAATAATTACTATACAGGGTAGAGCCACAAGAAATAAGTAAGTGACTAATTTTAGTTAGATGGCTCAGACAAGATTTTTCAGTGGGGGAGCAAAAGTAGGCTTTAGAAGATGAATGATGAGCCAGATTGGCATGGCTAAGTGGTTGAGCATCAATCTATGAACCAGGAGGTCACAGTCCGATTCCCATCAGGACATATGCCCACTTGTCGGCTTGATTCCCCATTAAAGGGTGTGCAGAAGGCAGCTGAGCAATGATTTTCTCTCACCATTGATGTTTCTATCTCTCCCTGCTCTCTGAAATCAATAAAAATATATATTTAAAAAAAAGATCAGTGATGAGTTAACAAACTTCATGTGTTTTTAAATGTGAAAGGAAAAACATTTCAAACTGAAAAAACAAAAAGTTATATATTACATTTATAGACTTTATTAACCAAGTGCTTTATGAAGATCATGCTTCATAATGTAATTCTTAACCCACACATTGAGAATAACTGCAGAGACTCCCACAGTAAGTGTTGTTCTGCATAGCAATCTACCCAGAAACTTCATGGCCCAAACATCAGGGCCTGATCACTCTGTATGGTCTTCATATCCTTAATCTTACCCAGGCTCTAGAAAAGTAACTACAAGAGGACCAGACCCTGAGTAACCTAATCCTAGAAAAACAGATTATCCACTCTAAAGAGAAGTTCCACAGCAAGCTTATCACAACATTAACATCATTGAAAGGCCTCTTCCTTCTTAGGTTATAAGAAGCAGAGAAATTACAAGTCCCTTGGGCATGTCAGATATAGAAATGAATACTGAATATTATTTTTAACGACTATTTTCAGAGGAAATAAAATAAATTATTTACTCTAAGAAAACTGCTGATCACCTTAGAGAAAGGTACCAAATAATCATTCCACAACCAGCAAATCTGAAACATCTGGAATCACATCCTGATGTGGCATACACATCAGAATCTATGTATTGAATAGATCAATGGAGTATCCTCCTTGTAAGCTAGGCAGGTAATTTCATTTAGAGTCACAGACAGCAAGCTGTTCCATTGTCATTGCCACTCCATTGCATCTCCTTTCATGCAGACTGTTCTAATATGCTGGCCTGATTTGAGTGTCTGGATATGAGAGGCATTCATGAAAATCTTCAAGTACGAAATTCTTGATTTCAAGACTTATGCTCATTTCATTGCAATATACTGCTTTTCAAACAATGAGCATGCAATTCTTCCCAGCCCCCACCATGCCTTTAGAAGGACCTTGGGTAACTAAAGCCCAGGATTGTAACATTTGGTGGAGGGGGGACAGGGAATAGGATTAGGAACATGAGTCCAAGGATATCCAAGGATGGAAGGCCCTGCACAGAAGAAACTATAACTAGAAAGAGCTGAAAAGAAGCAAAGGAAAGAAAACGATGAGCTTGACACTATGCTAAATCAAAGCTTATGATAGCCATTGATATCTCTATTATAAAAATAAACTGGGGCTTTAGGTAATGGAGTGTCTGGTCAAAGAATACTATTAACAAAGGGCAGAATAGAAGCTGGTATTAAAATAAATCTGATTCCAAAGCAAATGCTCTTGGCCACTCTTTTATAAAAATGAAAAGTAACCACATTATTTGTGTAGTATACTTTACAGAACATACAGTGTGCACTACACAATATTTACAGAACATATAGTATATACTGTACAATATACAGAGACCTGCCAAGACTGAAGTCCTAGCCAGAGACCCAAAGCCACAAAGTTACTCTAACTTGCTCCTCCAGCCATCTGGAATGTAAAGCAGAGGAGGCATTTGGAACTGAGCATTTAAAGTAGGTGTGGCTATACACTGAGAGGCCAGATTATTATGATCTCTGAATGCATAATAATCTGGCCACTCAGAGTAGACTGACCATGAATTGGGATTTTAAAATAAGGTTTTTCCATGTATAAGAACTGTATTGTGGGTAGTTAGGAAGAAGCAGAGGACTTACTAGTGAGAGGCTGGGGGCCACTATCTCCTGGTCCCTTGACATATCAAGATTTGCAAGCTTTCCCTTATACATAAGTACACTGAGTGGCTAGATTATTATGTGTTCAGAGATCATAATAATCTGGCCGCTCAGTCTCTAAGGCCAGATACTTCACACTGGCAGCAACTTATACACTGTGATCAGTCAATTAAAGTTGAGTATTCCTGCTATACCCCAGGGCTGCCATTTCCTGGGAGGATCAGATCCATTATAGAAAATTAAGTAGCTACATTTTCTTTTATATTTGAACATACTGTAAGGTTATTTTCCCTCTCTTTAAATACAAACATAATTTTAATAAATATAGTGAAGTAAATACATGAGGAGCCATGTAATCCATGACAGAGAAACCTCAACTAATTTGTGGCACCAAGTAAGGCCAGGTGATGTTTGCACTGAAATCAGGAGTTAAACAGGCAGCAGAGTTAAGGGAATATCTTAAACAAAATAACAACCTACAGAAAAGCCACCCACCACTGGTAGAATGAAGCAAAGGGAAATGTCTGAACAAAACCTTGTCACTATATCACAGCTGCCTGTCATAGCCATAAATGCTCTCTAGAAATTTGTTGCATGAAAAGAAACAGAAAACAGCCCACCCAGTGTGGCTCAGTGGTTGAACATCAACCTATGGTCGAGGAGGTCACAGTTTGATCCCTGGTCAGGGCACATGCCCAGGTTGTGAACTCAATCCCTAGTGGTGGACCTGCAGGAGGCAGTCACTCCATGATTCTCTGTCATTATTGATATTTCTATCTCTCTCTCCCTCTTCTTTTCCCTCTGAAATCAATAAAAATATTTTTTTAATTTTTTTAATTAAAAAGAAAATAGAATTGACTCAACCTTCTGTCAGCCAATTGGTTAAAAGCGTTCTTCCCAGTGTACTCTGCACAGTCCTCCACAGTGACCTGATTTCTCTGCCCAACACTAGTGCATTGTCCAGTAAAATCTGCCTGGCTGACTTTCCATAAGACCCTCGTTCTGGTTATTTTAATGTCTGCACATAGCTGGAAGTTGCAGTTTCTTTCGAGTCCTGTCACTGTGTCCTCCATTACTGCCGACATTAAAAGGCCATTTGGTGGGGATACTGCATACTGAAAAGGCCATAGTGCTACAGGAGCATATTACGAAGACATGTGACTAATTAAAACCCTTCAAGAGCATTTATAAAGAATTTCACCTGTTCACTCTCCCTTTGTGGATTGCAGTCTTTGTATCTCCTTTGAACGAAGGCTTAAAGATTTTCATAAAGCCATTGGCCTTTTATGATCATCATAAAAACCTTATTTAAATAGCACTTGGTAGTTTACGATATATCATTAAATTCATTCTTTTATTTGCCCCTCCCACTCTCATCTGTATGAAGAGGACAGGACAGACTACCCTGCATTCTATTTTATACATTATAAAACCAGGGCCCAGAGCTTTAAGTACTTTGTCTAATTTATTGCTGGGAAGAAAAATCCACTACAAAAGCTTAAAACAAAAAAGATTTTATTGCATCTCACGATTCTGCAGTTAGCTGTTTGAGCAGGACTAGGTTGTGATGTTTTTCTTCCTTCATAGCACTGAGATCTCTCAGTGTTATTCACCTGGAAGATGGCTGGTTTGGAAAATCAAAGATAGCTTCCTTCATATCTGGTGCTTTTGCAGGGATAGCTGAAAGGCTGAACTCAGCTGGGAATGTATTTAACTTTATTGAGGAGTAACGAACAAATAAAATTACATATCCTTAAAATGAACAACATGAAGATTTGATATACATGCACACTGTAGAGTGATTAACAAGATCAAGAGGACTTTTGACCATAGTGCTTACAGACCATGCCTCTCTAGCATGATGGTCTCAGATTAGTTGCAAAAGAAAGTGATCCAGTGAACTGGGCAAAAACAACATGACATTTATAACCTAACTTTGAAACTCACATGGTTACTTTTCCAAGATTCTATTGGCCAAGGCAATTAAAAGCTCACACAAACTCAAGAGTCGAAGGCACAAACTCCATCTCCAGTTGGGAGAAAATGTTAAAGGACCTGTTGTGATGCTTCAGACTGCCAAAGCCTCACAGGAAATAGTGGAACAGCAATTGAAACCCATGCTTTGACTCCCAATCCTACTCCCTTGATTCACTGTCTAAGTTGCTACCCATAGTTCTCAAGCCTGCAGAGCTGGGCAGCTGCATGAGAAAAGAGGCTGGCCTGGAACTCTGGCAAACCAGAAAGCACAGATTCGGAGCTGGACCAAGAATCCATTGCTGACTCTATTGATCCATCCTGAAAATCTAGACATTTTTTAATGTGAAATATTTCAATTTGTAATTAATAGTAAAGAATTCAAAATTTTAATATGCATTCTGCAGTCTCTACCCTAAATCACACAGTTTGAATGTTTCTGTTTTATTTTCTTATCTTGAGATAATTATTTCCTTCAAAACAAGAAATCTAAGTTAAGAATTCAGGTTAGAAGTCACCCAGTCTTAAGTTCCAAGCCTAGCTTTGCCATTTGTTAACTATGTATCTGATGTTAAGTCACTTATGTTCTGTGAGCCTGTCCTTGTAATATATACTATGGGGATAATAATAGTAATTAACCCAAATGGACTGCTGGGAGAAAAACCACCAGAAAACACACAAAAAAGGCCTAGCATAGGTCACAACACATAATAGGTACTCAGTCAATCCTACTTAGCATTATGGGGACAACATACTCCCACATTTTGACAGGAAGCAGTGTGGAGAACTTTCACTAGCAGTCTAAAGACCTGGGCTCCATTTCTGGACTAGTGATATCAGCCCTACCCGCCTCAATGCACTTGGGGGGAACCAACATATCTATATTTGGAAGAACTTCATAAACTGCTCCCAACATTTAAGGCATAATTGCAAAGATCATCATTGGGCATTCTGGCCCCCAATTATTTTTCAGAATCCGAAAAGCACAGGACATAACTAGTTACGAGTGAATCTAGGCTGTGGGTCAGCAACCAGGCAGGCTAGATGGAAGGAGACCCCTACAAATCTGAGATCCATTTCAGGCTGTGAATCGAAGAGTCCATGAAAACAGCCATGGTCTATAGTCTCTATACAGAAGCTTAATGAACAAGCCAATATCATGGTGAGCACTGGACTTATAGCCAGGCCACTCCTTAAATGACTATGATGTTTAAAATGAAATTTAAGAATTACCTCTTCTTGAAAGGGTTAATGTGAAGATGAACTGAATAGGCTCATGTGAATTATATGAAAAATGTCCCATATGTATCCTTATGTTTATTAAATCTGACTCAACCATATTGAAGCCAGGCAGAATAACGAAGCTATTTCCTCCTTAAAACCTAGAAATACCTTCATAGACACATGAAGACATCTAAAACTGGTGAAACCTGAATGAGCTTTGTGGGTTGCACCAATGTCAACTTTCTGGTTTGAATATTGTACTAATTTATGCAAGATGTAACCATTGGGGAAAGGTATACAGACAACCTCTCTGTACATTTTTTTGCAAATTCCTGTGAATCTATAATTGTTTCAAACTAAAAAGTTAAAAAATAGTCAAGGGAAAGAGAGAGAGAACACTAATAAAAAACAAGCCAATGACCAGGGAGTTAGAGAAGAGAGGGAGAGACAAGAAATCCACAGGTATTCAAGAAGGCTGGATGAAGACTGTAGGAAAACAAAAGCAGAGGACTGCTGGTCCTAAAGCTTCAAATCTGAGGGAGGCTGTTTCTCTTTCAGCCTGGACACTTTTTGCCTGGTTGGTGTTCTGTTAAGAACCATATTCAGGACTTGTCAGAGCAATGGCTGCAGATAGAAATAGGTAAATGGAAATAAGTGACTAGAAAGAGAGGGTGTACTATGGAATGGAGGAGAGTGGGTGGGAGGGTGAGGGTGGGAAATAGTGGGCACCAGAAAACATGTCATAAAAGAATCATTTGTGACACTGTGTGGGTTTGTATGTGTCCCAGAGCTTATGAGGCAAAATCTTGAATGGCACATTTATTTGGCTTGCATGCAGATTGGTGATCGTTTTCGTGTTTATCCTATCCACAGAAAGGTTAATTGTGCTAGTGACTGTGGTTGGGAAACAATTCTTGGAAAATGCTTTGGTAACAACAGGTTGGCAGTGTATGGAAACCATCTGCTTCCCACAAATGTTAAGGTAAACTTTCAAACTTGTGGGGTTAGCTATTACAGATTGCATAGTAGTTTCATGGAGGGAAAATACATGCTGTGTTGATGTAGACTTTCTGGATCTTCTGACACCCAGCCGAAAAGGAACACCATGTTATAAGAAGGATGGTCTTTGGGTGTATCACAACTTTGAGTAAGTCATCTTGGTTTGCACATATTAAGCCTAACAGAACAGGAACATCACACAAGGGAATAGAGTATTTATACTGAATGTCTCCTAAGTAAATTAAGCCTCTCTGGTTTGCTCTTGCCTTGACCCTCTAATGGGAGCAGGATCATAGATGGAAGATTTGTTTCTTATAAAAATATTCAGTTTATTCTACAAAGGAACATAAAATGCTGCTCCCCTGACCCCGTGGCGTGAGCTGCTCTCAAGGGCTGCAATTGTGGTTGTTCCAGCTGCTTTGTCATGACGCAGTCTATTCCCCAACTCTTCCGACAGCACAGCTTCTTGGCTCCCACCTCCACTCTGGAGGAAAGAAATGGAAATGGCTAATGTGTTCCCAATCTAGCCAACACTGTCAGGGCTGTTAATGCATCACTCTAAGAGTACTTCTCAAAGAGACAGATTCTCATGAAAATCATTCAGCTGAAGCTGAGAGAGAACATTTTAAGTAGAGTGGAATTCAAAATTATGAATGGCAGCAGGGAGTGGACACAAATCATATTTGCTAATGGAAGTGAACAGTATAATTGGTCCCTCGTGGTTTACAGCTCAAATAGCAACACCTTATAATGCTTAGGCCCTAGGAGACTTATGTCCATTACTTATTGAGGAATGGCCACATAAATATATGAATTAAAGTTTTAGGCTATCATAGCTCCATAGGTGATTAACACTCTTCACATAGCATTCCCCTCCTGAGTGACCATTTGTGTTGCTTCTGCTAAGGTATCAAAAAGCAAGGGGCAGGGAGGGGGAAACGGCCCTACCTTAATTTGGATTTATGAACATCTTCTAGGGATAGTTACAAAAAAAGAAAACTTACAACCCAGTCAGAAGTCTTCAGGGCGTTTAAAGGGCACAGAAGATGGGATCAAAGATATTTGTTTGAATAGAGACTCTGTCACTAAAAACATGTGCTAAGAACTTTGCCACTAAAGATTTGACCTTGTACTAGGTATTTAAACTCTCTGATCACAGGATTCTTTTAGTCAAAACTAGGTGAATTACAATAATACACCTCTCACAGGTTTGCTGGATGTGATGGACAGCTGTCTCTCCATGTGACAGATAGCTATTGTTCCATTTGTCCTTGTCAATCAGGTTTTAATTTTGCTTAGGCATTCATATACCTGCCAGCCATATCTTCAGAGAAAAGGCCTAAGTGGTTTATCTTGACCAGTCAAACATGCCCCTGACATAATCTGGTTTAGGGAAGGCATGTGACAAAATTTTGGCCAAAGAGACATCTGAAGAAAAGAAAGCCTCCAGAAAATAAATTATTTACTCTTACATATAACCCAACCCCATCAAGACAAACTTCACTTTCCTACCTCAGGACAGTGTTAGCTACATGTGACACCTGCAACTGCAATAGCCATATAATAAGGACCATGAGAGCAAAGCTGAAACAATTTGAGAAATCAATGACAGAATGAGTTGATGAATTACCAGCCAAAGAACTATCTTATCTCTGGGATTTCCCATTATGTAAGACTAGAAACCCAGTGCATGAAATTTGTGCATAGGTAGGGTCCCTATGCCTGGCTGGTGATCAGGGCCGATCTGTGGGGCGACCAGCAGAGTGATCCAGAGTACCATTGCTGGCACCCACCTTGGAGGCAACCAGCAGGACGATTGGGAGGCAGTGCCACCTACTTATTGGCTGGCCCCACTCCCCACCACCAGTTGCCTTCTTCTGAAGGGCAACCAGTGGGGCAACCTGGGAGCCCCCGCTTTGGCTGGCCTGGGGCCTGTGGGCTGTGGGCAGCTTCTGCATTGAGTATCTGCCCCATGGTAGTCAATGCATGTCATAGTGACCAGTTGTTCCACCAGTCGTTCCAGTGTTCAGTCAATTTGCATATTAGGCTTTTATTATATAGGATGATAAACTTACTATGCTTCAGCTACTTTTTTTGTTGTTGTTTTGTTTTTACTTGCAGCAGCCAAAGGAATCCTGCCTAATACAACATAAGAATCAAATAATTCATGCCTCTGAAGTATTACACTCTAGGTAGGGGATGGACCAGATGTAGATGGAACCTTACCAAAGTTGCCATCCAGATCCAAGTCATCTCAGTCTCAGCTGAGATGATCTACGCTCTATTTACCATCTTTAGCATAAACTCACTCTGGAGGAAAATGACATCACTGAGACGTTTATTAAGTTTTTACACACAATGTTTGGCATTCAATTAAAGAAGCAGGATTACGATAAAAATACAGACAATAGAAAAAACAAAACAGTGGTGATCTGGTTTGGGCAGCCATCAGGCATGAACTTTAAAGTACCTGTAAGAAATATGTTTAGACAAATAGATGACCTGATGAAAAACATAATCAGAAAACTGAAACCTATAAAAATTAAATGAAAATTGGAGAACTAAAAATATAATAACCCAAATTAATAATTTAATATAGTTATAACAGCGAACCAGGAGTTAGGTCAATAGAAACTTTTTAAACTAACACAAGAAGAGTAAAAGCAGATGGGAATATTAGAAAGTATCATAAGGGACATATGAAAGATGATTTAAAAGTCTAACATATAATTGGAATAACACAGAGAGAGAATGCAAGGAAATAATCAAAAGCAATACAAGTTTCCCCTACTATTCAAAAGTAGAGCATGCCCATAAAAACTTTTGTAAGCTGAAATGATGGCGTAAATTGAAAAAAATAATTACCATTAATGTACATGGAAATTTTTTGAGTATTTCCAGACCCAACAGAAACTGACTAAATCATATCAAATAACACATAAAACCTGAAATAGCCCTAACATATATTAAAGCAGGAATGCACAAAATAAATCAAGATAAAGTGCAGATGTTCATAGACAGTTCAAAGCTATGATGGCTTAATGCTGAGATGTTACTGTAGTTCCCCAGGGAAAAGCTTGGGGCGGGGCCATTCTCACTGCTCAGGGATGTGCTGCCTCTCTAATAGCTCACTGCAAACTAATGTTTGAATGCTAATTCCACTTTTTGCCTCTTTTTCATAAGAGCAAATACTTTCTTCAGCTTTCTTTTGGTTAGTGAAAACAGCCACTAATGTAGGTGTTTCATAAAAGTGAAGTAGTTTAACAAAAGTTCAAAAAGTGGGAGATACTTGTATTTAAAAGCCAATGGGTAAAATATCACAAATTGTCAGGAGACATGAAGTCACAGATTAAAGCAGGCTATATGCCAAGAAAACCACACCATATCATAATAAAACTACAAAAAAAATCATTATAAAAGCAGCCAGAGGGAACATTTACCTTCAAAGGAACAATAATGGAACAAGACTTAATGACTGACTTTTCAGTAGAAACTTTAGAAGCTGTAAAACTATAAAAATGCTATTAAGAGTGCTTAAAGGAAATAACTATCAATCCCCAAAACTAAAACAATGAAAATATACCTAACAGGAATCTGTTTATGTCCTACAAAAAAGTAAACATGTGCAATCATGCTTAGCACAGCTTTGTTATAAATAGCCAATAATAAAAAATAACACAAGTATTTATCAGTAATAGAATGGATAAATTGTGGTATATCCATATAATGGGACACTACATGGTAATAAAGAAAATGAATTATCATTGCACATAAAAAATAGATGATTCCATAGATCAAACATTGACTGAAAGAAGCCAAAAAGAAAAATACATATTGTACTTCATTTATATGAAGTTAAAGAGCAGAAAAGACTAACTTGTGTATAGAGGCATAGTTAGAGAACACAGAATTGTGGAAGGAGGATGGGAGAACTTTCTGGAATGCTCTATATGTTCAAAACCTTGATTTAAATTGTGCACATGGAAAATTTCATCAAGCTACACACTTAAAATTTGTGTGATTGAGTGTATATAAGTTATTCCTCAATAAAAACAATGTTACTTCTATTAAAAGAAAAAAAAGCAAAGTTTAAGTAAAATTATTTTCATAAAAGCTAACAAACAAAAAGCCCCAAGAAGACAATTGTCAACAGAACCACACTAAAAAAAATGTTAAATGTAGTTCTTCAGACAGTAAGATAATTATCCTAAACAATAAAATCAAAATGTGGGGGTGGGGGGTAGAATTAAGGGCAATTAGTAAAGGTACATAAGTAGAGAAACCTAAATGAATTTTGTCTGCACAAAACAACAATATCTTGTAAATACTACAATGTATATAGTGCTTTCATGGACAATAACAATATAAAACTCAGATGAGAATAAAGAGAGTATAAATGTTCTAAATCCTAGCAATGTCTGGGAAGTTGTAAAAGATGTAATTTATTTTAGAGTGTAATTAGTTAAGAATGCTTGTAATTTTTAGGATACCCACTAAAATTATGGTAAAATAATATATGACTATCAAGCTAACAAAGAGGAAATAATAAAATGATAAATATGGTAGAAAAATATATCCCAGTAAATATATTAAGTGTTAAGTGGACTAAATATTTTGATTAAAGACAAAGGTTATCAGATTGAATAAAAGAAAACACAGCAATATGCTCCTTATAATAGACATTCTTTAAGTATAAAGGCATTGACAAATTATAAGCAAAAGGATAGCTTTTTAGGCTGGAATTCCTGATATAAGAATTTGAGTGCAAATCCTATATAATAAAAGCCTAATTTGCTAAGTGTCCAGTCGTCCAGTCTTCCATTCAACCAATAAAAAAATAATATGCTAACGATATGCTAAGGCCACTCAATCACTTGCCATGATATACACTGACCACCAGAAGGCAGACAGTCAACTGGTCAACCAGTCGCTATGACGTGAATTGATCACCAGAAGGTAGATGATCCAATTGATAGGTTAGCTTGCTGCTGGGGTCTGGTCAATAAGGACTGAGCAAGAAAGGCCAGACATGCCCTAGAGCCCTCCCACAGTCCCTCCCTGGCTGGCCCACCTCCCATATTCCTCCCCAGTCCCTATCATACACCTGTGGGGTACCTCAGCCTAGCCTGTACCCTCTTGCAATCCACAATTCCTCAGGGGATGTCAGAGAGCCAGTTTCAGCCTAATCCCACATGCTAGGTCGGGAGACCCCATTGGTGCACGAATTTGTGCACTGGGCCTCTAGTGTAGGATATAAAACAATTGTCCCAATTGAGGGTAAGAAGGCTGAAAAATGTATCCATAAACTCTCATTCTTTGTTGGTAGAAGGCTGAACCTGGTGACTACCCATTCCCCCTACTTCCTGCCTCCTTTAAGAATAAATTAAAATAAAACTCTGGGACAGAGAGTGAAGATGCCTTAAGAAGGACTCACAGGATGCTTTGGTATATTCTAGAAGAGTGAATGCTGAGGAGATGTGAGCAAGTCATCAATAACTTCTGCCACAAATGAAGGAATATACAGGAAAAATGAGAGGGGGAGCGGAAATGGTGGCGGAATAGACGGGACATGTCTGGAGCCTTATCCCTGGGCAGACAAAGAGAGAGCAGCTGAGAGGTGCACTGGGAGTGTTTGTTGGCAAGTTAAGAGTCAGTTATCCACCAGGAGAAGGTGGGGGACTGCGGGATAGGGCTCCCCTGACCAGGCAGCCCCACTACCACAGGGTTTTTGTCTGCTGGAGCCACTAGTGCGAACAGGGAGACGGCGCCAGCTGCAGCACCCACCAAACAGCTGTGGGGACCCAGAACAACGCTCTCCAATCTGCGCAGACACTGGGACTCAGAGGAGCTCCACACTCCACACGGAAAGGCCAGATTTCTCCTAGGATAAGGTGAGGTCTCCTGTCCTGCAGAACAGAGTCGCGCACACTGTGGGAACTGGACTGGGGAAAAGCTGCTCTAAAGAGAAATCCATGGATGTGGGGCAGGGTGTGATCCCTAAATGGGAAGAGGACCCTCAGAATTATTAACAGAGGGGAGGTCTAGAAAGCAACCTATTTTGATCTGAGGCAGAAGGACAGCCTGGGAGTTATTACAGTGTCCCGGCTGCTTGAACAGGAGCAGGGAAGGGAGAGAGCACAAACAGCACTCTCCTCTTCAGACCCTGGCTTCAGATTGCTAAGCCCAATACATAGGATCACGCAATTGGAGACAATCATGAGAGACTGCAGGAGAAGGGTGTTTTTCTGGATCCTGGGGATTGGAGCGCAGAATAACCATTAGAGAATCAGCTCTGGGTCAACCCATCCTCACAAACCTGTATTGAGAACCACAGAGTAGCAGGATCTAAGCACAGCCTAGAGAGGTCCTGTGTTTAGTCTCAGAGGTCAGTTTTGAAACACTGCCACCCAGTGAATGACTCACAAATTTATTCTCGCACAATCACAAAAGAATAAAGAGATTAAGACACAACTCAGCAATGGAACACAGGGAACTGCAATACACTCCTGACTGGAAAACAGGAGTGCCGAACAGAACAATAGTATAAGTGAATGACCTCACTACTGTACATTCTATTTTTTGGATATTTTAATTAAAAAACTATTTTTTTCTTTTCTCCCCAATTGATTTTACCTTTTTAATTATTAAATTTTTATTTTCAACTAGTATTATTATACTACTACTTTACCTTTTTGGAAAAAATAAAAAAATAAGTGTCATTTTATTTGCTCTTAATTTTACCTTGGGATTAGAGGTCTACATTCTATTTTCATCTTCCCTTTAACATAATTTTACTCTATCTCAACACTACCTTTATGTCAACACTCTCTTCCTAACTTTCTTCATTTTGTCTTGTTTCTCTTTCCCTTTTCCAACGTTATATTCTCCCTACTCTTTATCTTAACCTGGATAAAATTTCACCCCACTTATATATCTAATTTCAAATCCCCTACTCCAAGTCCACACAAACCTCTCTCTTCTTGTCTTCACTATCCAAAAAATTGTGTTTCTCTATGTCTGTTTGTTGTTGTTTGCCTGAACAGTGATTGATTATATCTATTTTTATACTTTTTTGTGAGATTGTTTTTCCTTATTCTACATGTTTTATTTTGCTTTTTGTTTGCTCTGTTTTGGTTAGTTTTTTACCCCTCTTTTGCCTTGCCTCCCTTGATATTGGTTGTTATGTATAGTTTGTATTAATCTCCAGGTACTTGTTGCCAGCATTTGTTGGGATTAGTGGCTGTTCTATTTGAGTTTCCTCCTCACATCTATAACGTGTTACCCTTTTCTCTCTTGTTCTCTTTCTTTTCTCTCTGACTTTTTTCTCTTTCTCTTTTCTTCTTCTTATTTTATTTTATCTTTTTATTATTTTTTCTCCCTTATCCCAATTTCATTTTATCACTTCTTTATTTTCTTTTTTCCTCATTTTTCCCTTCTTCTCTCTTTACTCACCCCTAATTTGTCTTCATTGTGGTCACCTTATTTGTGGTTATTAACATTGTGAATACATTTCTGTTCAGACCCTTGTGTATTGTACCTGGTGGTGTTGTAGTTTGTGCCTTTAAATCAACATAGGAGAGAGAACTACATAACCAGACACCCAAAGAAGGAAGACCATGGGCAGATGAAGAAACAGCCCACATATGACAGAAAAGCAAGTATCACCAGAAAAGGAAGTAAGTGAAATAGAAGAAGAAATAGATCTGCCAGAGGAAAAGTTCAGAAAAATGGTCACAAGGTGGCGGTAAAGAATGGAAGAAAAAATCAACAATGTGAGTAAGAGCCAAGGGGAAACGAAGAAGAGCCAAGAGGAAATGAAGAAGCAAGAATAAATGAAGAATAATCAAGAAGAAATTAAAAATGATATAACTGCTATAAAGAACTCAATAGAAAGCATCAAATGTAGACTAGAAGAAGCAGAGGACCACATCAGTGAGCTAGAAGACATAGTAGAAAAAAATAGCCAAGTACAGCACCTTCTAGAAAAAAAAATTAAAAAGCAAGAGGAGAGCCTAACGAAACTTTGGGATAACATGAAACAAAACAACATCTGCATAACTGGAGTTCCAAAAAGAGTGGAAACTGAGAAAGGATTAGAAAACCTGTTTGAAGAAATAATGACAGAAAACTTCCCCAATATAGAAAAGAAAAAACCCACACAAATCCAAGAAGCTCACAGAGTCCCAAGAAAAATTAACCCCAAAACTGATACGGAGGCACATTATAATTAAATTGGCAAACACCAATGGCAAAGTAAGAATCTTAAAAGCAGCCAGAGAGAAACAGAAAGTTACCTACAATGGAACCCCCATAAAACTAGCAACTGATTTTTCAATAAAAAATCATCAGGCCAGAAGGGAATGGAATGAAATGTACAAAGTCATGCAACGGAAGGGTCTGAATCCAAGAATACTGTACCCAGCAAGGTTTTCCATAAAAATTGAAGGTGAAATCTGGAGATTCACAGACAAAAAAGAACTAAGGGAATATATTACCACCAAACCAGCAATGCAAGAATGTTAAAGGGTCTGCTGTAATAAAAAGAAATAGGAAGCAAAGAAGGAACTTGGGGGTAAAGACTAAAAATGGCAACAGATAAGCACCTATCAATAATAACTTTAAAGGTAAACAGATTATATGCTCCAATCAAAAGACATAGGGTAACCAATTGAATAACAAAACATGATTCATATATCTGCTGTCTACAAGAAACCCACCTAAAAAAAAAGATGCACATAGATTGAGGGTGAAGTTATAGAAGATGGTATTTTAGGCAAATGGTAATGAAAAAAAATCTGGGGTTGCAATGCTTATATCTGACAAATTAGATCTCAAAGTGAAGGACATAATAAGAGATAAAGAAGGCCACTTCATAATACTAAAGGGAACAATCCAACAAGAAGAAATAACTCTGGTAAACATATATGCACACAATATAGGAGCACCTAAATACATAAAAAAAAAAACTGCTGGAGAATGTTAAGGGAGAGATTGACAACAGTGTAATCATAGTAGGAGACTTTAATACCCCACTGTCTTCACTGGACAAATCCTCTAAACAAAAATTCAGCAAAGAAACATCCTAAATGACTCACTAGACCAAATGGAATTAATTGACATCTTCAGAACAGTTCACCCCAAAGCCACAGAATATACATTCTTCTCCAGTGCACATGGGTCATTTTCAAAGACAGACCATATGTTGGGTCATAGGAAAAAATCTCTTCAAATTCAAGAAGATAGAAATCATATCAAGCGTTCTCAGATCACAGTGGCATAAAACTGGAAATCAACTACAATAAAAACGATACAAAGAAATCAAACACATGGAGACTAAATAGCATGCTATTAAACAACAACTGGGTAACCAGAGAGATCAAGGAAGAAATAAAAAAACAACATGGCAACAAATGACAATGACAACACAACAATACAAAATTTATGGGACACAGTGAAAACAGTCTTGGGAAAAAGTTCATAGATCTACAAGCCTACTGCAAAAAAAACAGAAAACAATGGTATTAAATTTACTAACCCTACAACTCAAAGAGCTAGAGAGAGAGCAACAGGAAAAGCCCAATGTATGCAGAAGGAAGGAAATAGTAAAGATCAGAGAGGAAATAAACAATATGGACACCAAAGAAACAATTCAAAAGATCAACAAAACCAAGAGGTGGTTCTTTGAAAGGATAAACAAGATTGGTGGACTTCTAGCCAGGCTCACCAAGAAGCAAAGAGAGAAGACCCAAATAAACAAAATCAGAAATGAAAGAGGAGAAATAACAGACCCCGCCGAAATACAAAAGATTGTTAAAAAATACTATGAACAACTCTATTCCAACAAATTGAATAATATGCAAGAAATGGACATATTCCTAGAAAAATATAACCTTCCAAACCTCAATCAGGAAGAATCTAAACATCTCAATAGGCCAATAACTATGGAAAAAATTGAAGCAGTCATCAAAAAGCTTCCAGCAAACAAAAGCCCGGGACCAGATGGCTATACAGGAGAGTTTTACCAAACATTCAAGAAAGAATTAAAACCTATCCTCCTCAGTCTATTCAAAAATATTCAAGAAGAAGGAACACTTCCAAACACCTTCTACGAAACCACCATCACCCTAATATCAAAACCAGATAAAGACAACACAATGAAAGAGAATTATAGGCCAATATCTCTCATGAACATAGATGTCAAAATCCTCAACAAAATTCTAGAAAATCAGATCCAGCAGTACATCAGAAAGATCATACACCATGACCAAGTAGGATTCATCCCATGAATGCAATGATGGTACAATATCCCCAAATCAATAACCGTGACACATCACATAAGCAAATTGAGAGATAAAAATCACATAGTCATATCAATTGGTGCAGAAAAGCATTTGACACAATACAATACCCTTTCTTGATAAAAACTCTCAGCAAGGTGAGAATAGAAGGATAATGCCTCAATATCATATAAGCCATATATGATAAACCCACAGCTAACATCATACTCAATGGGCAAAAACTAAAACCATTTCCCCTAAGAACAGGAACAAGACAGGGTTGCCCACTCTCACATCTCCTGTTCAGCATAGTTCTGGAAGTATTAGCCATTGCAATTAGACAAGAAGAAGAAACAAAAGGCATCCAAATTGGAAAAGAAGAAGTAAAGCTGTCCTTATTTGCATATGACATGATACTGTACATAAAAATCCCCGAAGGACTCCATCAAAAAACTAATTGACTTAATAAATGAATTCGGCAAGGTAGCAGGATAAAAAATAAATGCCAAGAAATCTATGGCATTTCTGTACACTTATAGTGAAATTACAGAAAGAGAGACTAAAAAAGCAATCTCATTTACCATTGCACCAAAAAAAATTAAGATACCTAGGAATAAACCTAACTAAGGAGGTAAAAGCCTATATGCAGAAAACTACAGGACACTGAAAAAAAGAGATAGAGGGAGACATAAACAGGTGGAAGAGCATACCATGCTCATGGATTGGGAGAATCAACATCATTAAAATGTCCATACTACCCAAAGCAATCTATAGATTCAATGCACTACCCATTAAAATACCAACGACGTATTTCACAGACCTAGAAAGAACTCTTCAAAGATTCCTCTGGAACAAAAAAAGACCACAAATAACCACAGCAATCCTGAGAAAGAATAAAGTAGGTGGAATCTCAATACCAGATTTCAAGCTATATTACAAAGGAACTGTTCTCAAAACAGCCTGGTACTGGCACAAGAACAGACATATAGACCAATGGAATAAAATAGAGAATCCAGATATCCACCCAAACCACAAGCTTAATTAATATTTGACAAAGGAGGCATGAACATACAATGAAGCCAAGACAGCCTCTTCAATAAATGGTATTGGGAAAATTGGACAGATACATGCAAAAAAATGAAACTGGACCACCAACATACACCAAATACAAAAAAAACTCAAAATGGATACAGGACTTAAACATTATATGGGAAACCATAAAAATACTAGAGGAATCCACAGGCAGCACAATTTCAGACATATGCTGAAAGAACTTCTTCACTGATACTGCTCCAAGGGCAATGGAAGCTAAAGAAAAAATAAACACTATTGCACAGCCAAAGGAACCATCAACAAAACAACAAGAAAGATCACTGTATGGGAGAACATATTTGCAAATGTTAGCACTGATAAAGGTTTAATCTCCAACATCTACAGCCAATTTATACAACTTAATAAAAGGAAGATAAATGATCCAATAAAAAAAATGGGCAACGGACCTAAATAGAACCTTTTTCAAAAGACGACAGAAGGAAGGCCAATAGACACATGAAAACATGTTCAAAGTCACTAATTATCAGAGAGATGCAAATCAAAACGACTATGCAATACCATCTCACACCTGTCAGAATGGCAATCATCAACAGCTCAACAAACGACAAGTGTTGGCGAGGATGCGGAGAAAAAGGAACCTAGTGCACTGTTGGTGGGAATGCAGACTGGTGCAGCCACTGTGGAGAACAGTATGGAGTTTCCTCAAAAAACTAAAAATAGAACTCCCATTTGACCCAGCAATGCCACTCTTCGGAATATATCCTAAGAAATTGGAAACACCAATCAGAAAGGATTTATGCACCCCGATGCTCATAGCAGCACAATTTACAATAGCTACAATTTGAAAACAGTCTAGGTGCCCATCAGCAGATGAGTGGATCAAAAAACAGTGGTACATCTACACAATGGAATTCTATGCTACCATTAAAAAGAAGGAATTCTTACCATTTGCAGCAACCTGGATGGAACTGGAGAGCCTTATTCTAAGTGAAATAAGCCAGTCAATGAAGGAGGAACACCACATGACATCACTCATTTGTGGATAATAAAAAACATTATAAATTGATTAACAAAAGGATAGATACAGAGGCAGTAAAGCATCAAACAGACTGTCAAATTACAGTAGGAAGATTAAGGAGAGGTGAGGTAGATAAGAGATCAACCAAAGGACTAGTGTGCATGCATATAAACATAACCAATGAACATAGACACTGGGGGGTTGGAGTATGCCTGGGGGGGGGACAATGGGAAGATATGTATACATGTAACACAATAAAAAATTAATAAAAAAAGGAAAGAATATATATCATGAAGGCCCTAAATAAATAGATAATAGTATAGTCGTACAAATATCAGATAATATAGGCTTTAAGGCAAGACCCATTAGAAATTTTTAAATATATATTTTATAAGATAAAAGAAAGATTTAGTATTAATTAGTGTGAACTCAATTGCATAACATCAAAATATATGAAATATAAATTGACATAGTTTAAAGGCAAGATAATTCTATACTAATAGCTGGAAATATTAATATGCCT